>PVIJ01000339.1:0-140000 GCA_004024925.1 Scalopus aquaticus
ACAGCTATTTTCAGTCCACAATAATTTCTTTGGGGGATATGATAAAATCTTTCCTTCTCTAAAGGTTTTCATTTTCTCATTGCAGCAAGTTTTTCTCTACCTTCCAAATCTTGATGGCTAAAGAGAACAAGAAATGGTAGCTGTCTAAATGAGATCATGGCAGGAGGTAACATACCCGCCCCGTGCACCTGAGCAAGTTGTTTTATTGCTCAATTCCAGTGATGGCTGCATGGTAATAATTGCACCCAGTTTTTCAGTTCTCATGTCATAAAGAGCATGTGCCCCTAAAAGTTCAGAAAGTCAAGGCATCGCTGACATTCTAGTCCTGGTGCTAGAAATGCAGGGTTGCATATTTGTGGCCAACCACAAGTCTCCACTCTCAGTTGCTAGGAATTTGCAGATTAACCCTGTTTTGATGTCACCCCGTCCTACCATTGGGTATATGAACAATATCTAAGATGAACTCCAGACTGGCCTTGAACTCTTTTCCCATTTGCCTCTTTCTGGGGCTAGGACAAAGAGGGTACCATTGACAAGGATTTCAAACACATGTCAAAGATTGAAGATCAGGGACTGGAGAGAAAGGTGACAGTAGGTCACGAAAAACATTAAGTGAGAAAAAATATGTAGAAAGTACATAGAAAATTTGGTTTAGTTGTTTTCCTACATGGCCGTGGTCAGCAGGTGGCTGGTAATTGCTGTTTAGTTGAATTTCTTTCAGGCTCAACTGTCTCCCTTCTGTTTAAATACTGAGTCCATTTAAGATTTATTTATTTATTTATTTTTAATTTATACATACAAGTTGGGGTACAGGCCAGAGGCGTGGCGTGGCGCGGCCAGAGGGTTCACCAGAGAGAGAGCGGGGAGCAGAACAGGCAGATCAGAAATATACTGCTGAGGGGAGCAGCGGGCAAGGCAGGAGAGGTCTGCCGCACCATGTGGGATTCTCCCTGGCCGGGCGTCGAACTCGCTTCGCCGCTGCCAACAGCTCCACAGCGCAGCGCTTAACCGCTGCGCCACCGGGGAGGCCCTACTGAGTCTGTTTAAAACACAACTCCCAGTTAGACCTGAAATGATGGCCTTGGGACAAATGAGTTTGTTTTTATGTAAAATTCTCAGTATTTCACATTTCTCTAGCTAGTCTTTACTCCCCCAAGGTGGTGACTGTGTTTATGAAAAGAACACTGTACCTGTGTCAGAAAGTGAGTAGGTCGCCTGTTTGGGTGTGAGGAGGGGGACTGCTCTGGAGTTGTCGCACTGATTTTCCACCCTTTGTCATGATGTGTGGACACATGCCCCGGGAACCCCTGGCCTTACATTTGAAATCCTTGCCCAGTGCCCTCTCTTCAGCTTTGCTGGTCCAATTATGTTTGCATCAGGTCACCATCCCGCAGTAGGACGTTTGGAGCTGTGTGCATGTGCTAAAAACCATTTAACATAAATTTAAATATACAGTTAAGAAATGTTAAGTATATTTATACTACTGCGAAGCAGATCACCAGAAATTACTCATCTTGCAAAACTGATTAAATAACAATTAAATAACATTAAATAACAATTCCACTTTTCCTCCTCTCCCCAGTTCCTGGTAACCAATTTCTGTCTCTGTGAATTTGACTACTTTAGAGTCTTTGTATCAGTAGAATCATACAGTATTTGTCTCTCTAAAATTAACTTATTTCACTAAGCAATGCCCTCTTAAGTTATCTGTTTTGAAGTATATAACAGGAATTCCTTCTTATTTAAGATTGAATAATATTCCATTATATAGACTATATATTCCATTTATTTTTAAAATTCATTTATCTGTTGATGAACACTTAGATTGATTTCACCTCTTGGCTATTAGGATTATTGATGCAATGAATCTGGCCTAGAAATATATTTGAGATGCTGTTTTCAATTTTTGGGGGGGACAAATATAAAAAAGGTAGCAGGGTTATACGGTAATTCTATTTTATCTTCTTAAAGAAAGTTCCATACTGTTTTCCATAATGATTTCACTATTTTACAAACCTATCAACTGTGTTCAAAGCTTCTAGTTTCTCTGCATTCCCGACAATACTTTTTTCTAGGTTTTTTGTTGGTTTTTCCCTCTGGTAATATTTTTTTTTTTTCCTAATAAAACTCATTCTAATAGTTGCAAGGTGATATCTCACAGTTGTTTTGATTTGAAAATCCTTGATGACTAGTGATGATGACCATCTTTTAATATGCTTGTTGGTCAATTGTAGGAATTTTTTTTCATTGTACAAAGATATAATTTCAAAATTGACAATATTTACTCTAACACCAAATGAAAACAAACCCTGAAATCTAACTTCAAATGTCAGGGTAATTAGATTACCTCATCCTCAGATTGCTTATGAATCTCTGGGATAAATTACATACAAATTTTCTTCTTTTTCTACAAATTACCCATTCTCTTCACATAGAAGTTTTTTTTTTTTTCTCTTGTGACTCCTTATGCCTTCACTTCATTAGAACCTGCAGTTTTAGGCATGGATTGAAATTATGTCAAATGTTTTCCTCTCAATTCACAACTGGAAGTAGGAGTGGGCACCTAGGTGAGGGGAAAGAATCCCAATTCCAGAGGACTGTAATCTGGAGCTTTTACTGTATGGATTAGGACAACAAACATCCTATTAATCTCAACAGTTGCATTATTAAAAAGAGAAGAACTAAAAAAAGCCTTATAATAAGAAGAAATGAGAGCAGTAATAAATAACAAACATATCGCATTTCTTTAAATCAATAATTTATGTGAAGTGCTTTCAACATCTTATAAAAAGCCCTCATAATTATGTGGGTTTATAATTTACAAATAATTTGCATGTGCAGATTCCTTTTCTAAGTTTTCCAGTAGCATTTTAAGGGAGGTAGAGTGAGAAATTACATTTATAAAATATCTGTGTAAATGCCAATAATGACACTTGATATCCCCATTTTGCATTAGTATCATCAGATTTTTTTTTTTATCTAATGTGCCTATTCCTCCTTCTGTTTCTCTACATATTTATTTTTTTAGCTTCTTTCATTGTTCTTAGAGTAGAATAATACTGCTGGAGCCAAATGGAATATAAGATTTAGTTTCATTTTACTAAGATATATCTACATTTTTAAAATTGACATTAAAATTATCAACATTAACAACATTAGTTACCTTTGTCTCTATTCCATTTTCTCTGTTTTTAACATTTTATTAAGCAATAGGGTTATGAGAGACAGAACAGGGGTCCCCCAAAGATGTCAGCATTCTAATCTGTGGAATCTCTGAATATGTAATTTCACATGGCCAGAGCGGGTTCCAGATGAAATTAAAATTAAGAACCTTGAAATAGGGAGATTATCCTAGATTATTTGGATAGGTTCAATGTAATCATAAGGGTCCTTAAAAAGGAGGCAGAAGACAGAGTCTGAGGGAGATATGGCCACTTGAAAGTGATCAGAAATAACATCTCTAGATGTGAAGAAGGAGGAAGCGACCAGGAGCTAAGGAATATCGCTGGCTTCTAGAAGCTGGAAAATTCAAGGAAATGGATTGTCCCCTAGAGCTTCTAGAGGGGTACACAGCCCAACTGACATATTGATTTCAATCCAGTAAGATCTTTGCTGGACTTCTAACTTACAGAACTGTAAAACAATGCCTTTTTATTGGTTTGAATCACCAAGTTTATGGTAATTTGTTATGGTAGCAATAGAATACTGACACAGGTTATTCACGTAAATTTAATGACATACAGGAATATGTAATCCATAAAGGAACATTTTTGTACTCAAACCTTACTTCTAAATGAAATAACTATGATTTTTTTCAGGATGATTGTATTCATTTCCATAAATTCATTATTTTCCTCCTGTTGGCCTCCTTCAAGAACTGGAAAGAAGAGTTGTGATTCAGGACGCACTCCTAAACGCACAATTCATATGGTAAAGTGTAAATGTTCTTTGATAAAGTAAGGCTGATTGGGTGAAATGTCTTACAGGTATAATGAGCTCCGTGAAATATTCTGGCCAACAGGCTGGAATGTGGGCACCACCAGGTTAGAAGAAGTTTCTGATAATCATAACTTCTGGCAAATGTTAACACACCAACAATGAAAGATATCCTGTTGGGATTTTAAACTTGTTACCATGGATGCTGTTGGCTAACATTGGCTGTTTTTCCTAACTGCTGACAGTAACTCCATGCTGTCACCCATCTGTTCTCCCATCAAAGTCATTTTAGGTCAGCAGTTATTTCTGACATTTCTATGATATCGCTTATCTCTCTATATGACTCTACACTGAATTTGAGAATTTCATTCACAGAGCTCCAGTGTAGGTAGAAACAGTCAGCTCCAAGCTTTCTCCTCATGGTAGTAATGTAACATCTGAATTAGTTTAAAAATTATGTTTTAAAACCTAATTTTTCACAGTTGTCTTTTGTAACAATCATCACACCAAAGGTTTCCAATTTAAAAATTTTATTCCTTGCTATCAGTTACCCATCAGTTCTTTAGGTGACTAGTTAATTGTTATTTCCAAGTGGTTGGTACAATGTCTGCTACATAGTAGATGCTCAATGAATGGTGCCACTTGAATGAGTGATTGAAGGCTTTAATGAAATGTCCCTCATCATTGTCACTTAATTTATGTTTAAGACTTATAAAAACATTTTCTCTTACCCTCTATTGCTAAATAGTTAATACTTGTCCATCAGTTTTCTTCCAAATACCATTGCCAGTTGTTCTTCTGGCATGAGAGGGGTTATGATTCTTCCCTTTATATTGGGCCAGTCCCAATGCTTGTAATCTAGAAATCTCATTCTGCTTCCCTGGGAAGTTTGTATCATTCCTTGTATTCTCTTCCAAAACTTCAATCTCTCCCTAATTGCTATATTATTCCACTCAATATTGAAGATGAATTTGTCAATTATAAATAATTTCTGCTTGACTTTTCACCTTACCAATACAGCCAAGAGAATCTAAAGAACAGCACAAATGCCCCTTTTTCTCATTTCCCAGTTCATCTTACTACTACTCTGAATACTTCTACAGAAAATCTTGTCTCAAATATCACTGATATAATTTCCTAGAGACCTTGTGCAAATGAAAATCTGTCAGTTTGCATGTTACTTGCATTTGATGCTGTTTATCACTCCCTCTGGAGGCTCTCATTGACTTTGACTTCTCAGAACCTATTTCATGCTCCCTTTCCTTTGCCCATACCTGTAAAATCTGATGCTAAGGGTGGCATTTCTCATCTGCTTATTTATGCAACTCATCAGAATGACTTTATCCATGTCTATGGTTTCCCCTACTGCTATCATGTTTATTACTTCCAACTATTCTTCCATAGCTTCAGACACTTAACTGCCTTTTGGGAATTTGCCACCAGAAATTCCAAAGGTACTGCTCTCTGAACATATACAGAACTGAATGTATTCTCCATATGCTATGACACCTGCTCCTCATATATTTTGTAAATTAATAAATCATCTTTTATTCTGTTATTCTAGGTAGAATTGTGGAAGGTAACTCTTTCGCCACCCCTCCATCTAAAATCTGTCATCATTCACTAGTCCTCCTACTCATAGACACGTCATTAATATCCACTTAATAATCATTTTCTTTTCCTTCTACCATTACCCATATGGTTGCCTCCTTAATCTAGGAGATGGAGTAAGGAAAGACTAGCTGGGGAATCACATACATCTATCAGAGACATATACGGTCACAAATATTCAAAAGAGAATGTTTACTGGGCAAAGTCAAAACTGGTAACCAATTCAGTGGTCTGAGCAGAGATGCAGAAATTACATAAGAAATGACAGAAAGATAGAGACATACAAAGTAGATTTTGAGTGTAGGGTAAAAGCACATTTACCTGTAGCTCTGGAGAACCCACATGAACTGTTTTCAGGATGCCTTCTTCCTGGCTACTAGTTACAGTAGGGAATGTCGAGGCATATGTGTCAGTCACCCTCTGCCCACTTTCTGGATATCTGATGTTTGCAACTTTTCTTCCTGTTTCCCTAGCTGGTCTTAGCCTTTTGATATTTGCTCACTATTGCCAGAATAATGTTTGATGTAAATTTCCATCAAAGTTGATCATACAATTAGACATTTTAAAAACCTTCAGTGGCTCCCTAATTAAGTAGAAGTTAAGGCTCAAATGCTTTGCATATTTTACAAAAGGATCTAAGATTTGACCTCTATCTTCATTTCCAGCATGCTTTGCCCTTATCAAATCATTTATGGAACAATCTGGAGCTCTAGCTTTCAGTGTCTCCAGTTTGCTTTATAGACACTGTCTTTCTGTCATTTCCACCCCTCCTCTCTGCAATGCGTTAGCACTCTACAGACCTTGCCTGAATTTACCAAAGTTCTAAAGAAAGTCACAGCTATATCCTACACCCTCCCACCTTCTCCCAGTTTGAGTTTGGTTGGTTCACTTCTATGTGTTTTCATTTCTCACTATGTAATCTGATCTATTCTAATGCCTTGCACAGTGCCTGGTGCAAAAAGGCAATCAGTAAATGTTTACAAATGATAATCAAATTTCTTGCAATGTTCTCTATGAAGTTTAGTATGTGGACAATAGCAAGTTGAGTTTTTAAATGGCAGAAAGTGTCCTAATTAATAATTTTATGAGTAGGGTCCTCCTCATAGAACTTAACAGTGAGTTAGGCATAAAAGTAAAAATTAAATATAAAACCAGAATATTGCTATTAAAGTACAAGTTACAGTGACAGAGATCTGAGTTCAAATCCTACTTTAGTCTATGGAAGATTAATTGGCACGATTATATCCTCTACATAATTCTCTCTATCCATTAGTTTCTCCCATACAACCTTCATTTTTCTTCTGTATTTACTTCTATTTTGTTACTTTTCTCCCCCTTGACTTTTTAAATTTGATCTTGCCCTTCTTCCTCTGAGTACGTGCATAGATACAGATATGTGCCATGTGTGTTCGTGAATACATGAATGTGGATGGTGTGTCAACCAGAAGATCCTCTGAGTATAACTGAGAAAAACTAGAAGCTGAAACTAAGTGTGAATTCAAGTGCAGGTCAAGGATGCAAACATAAAGAAAATATCACAAAGCATAAGAAAGTTGAACAGGGCCTCCCTGGTGGCGCAGAGGTTGAGCGCTGTGCTGTGGAGCTGTCGGCAGCGGCGACGCGAGTTCGACGCCCGGCCGGGGAGAATCCCACATGGTGCGGCAGACCTCTCCTGCCTCGCCCGCTGCTCCCCTCAGCAGTGTACTTCTGCTCTGCCTGTTCTGCTCCCCACTCTGTCTCTGGTGAACCCTCTAGCCGCCCCACGCCTCTGGCCTGTACCCCAGCTTGTATGTATAAATAAAATAAAAATTCTTAAAAAAGAAAAAAAAAAGAAAGTTGAACAGTGACTAATGTTATAGTTGCTTAATTGGACTTTTCTTCCAAGTTTTGTACATTCTTGTCCTGTCTTTTCTTCCCTAACCTTCCCTGTTCTCTTCTGCATTTTCACTCCTTATCTCGCATAATTCATCAATGCTACTTTAGCTTGTTGTTAAAACTAAGTTTTTGTTAGCCTTTGAATGGTGAGGGAAATGAAGATTGGGAAAGGTGCAAGAAATTCACCCAAAAAAGAGTCCAGTCAACTGGATTTCATTTATGTGAGGGCTGCAATTGTGTATGTGGCCAATATCTTATGATTCTCTTTATAGGAATAGTGCAGGGGAAGGGGAGAGGAAGAAGAACATTTAAGGTAATTAGTCTGTATCCAGATTCCTTTTTTCTATCATGCCATCAGCTCTGTAATTTCATATTTCTGTTGACTGCTCTTTCAAACATAACAATCTCATTGTGCAGTTATTTCCCATTTTGCTATTTGGATGACACTGGGGGTTAAACCTGCTGTTGATAGTTTTCACAGATTAAATAAGTATAATTAAGCATTTCTAAATATATTTAAGAATTCACTAGATATCATAGGTTTCCAGGTAATAAACAACTGGCTAGTTGTACCAACAAATGATAAAAAACATACCATTTCAGCATAAAAACAAAGAATTATTCTGTACTCTTTTCATTTACTTAAACGAACAGAATGTGAATTTCAATACAGAGCAGCTTAAAGTATTATTCTGAAAATCAGAAAACTTCCTTGGCTTTCTCTGAGATAGCTTTAGCACTTTAAAAATAATTGATGTTACTTAACATTGCTTTAGATTTAACTAATAGTACAGAATCGGCAATATTTGGTGTAACTTTTTTTTTAAACAAGAGCCAGTACAATATGTATCCTTTATTAAAGTGCAATTTACTTTTTAATAATAATTGAAATTTTTTCTTGGCCAGGTCACTTTAATTTGTGAATGGTTTAAAAATCCAAAACATGATTAGGATATATGCCAGGTATGAAAGGATCTTACTTAATAAAATTTGCAGATACACCTCTGTGAAGGGGACACACCATTTTCCTTGCCATCACTTACATACATACAGCTGCCTTGCCTAGTATTACAAATCCCACTATGCCATGAACTGGACTTCCTGAATGGGGGGCAGCTGGGAAGGAGCAAGGTAGATACATAAAGGGAGCTGGAACAAAGGGAAGGTGGATATAGAAGGAGACACATGGTAGAGAGACATATAGAGATACTTGGAAAAGATACCTAGCAGGGACATGTGAGTGAGAGACACATGGGGAGGCTACTCCTGGTGCTTACCAGAGATGGTGGCTAAGCACCAATTTTGATTTCAGGTTGGATTTGTTAGATTATATGGTATATTTTGAATTCTGCATCTCTCCTGTCCCAGTTATCTGGGGCATGTCTAACCCTTTTCTTGTGGTTCCTAGGCAGAAGGTACCTTATGTGCCAAGCTTTTGGGCTTCAGCAGCCCCAGTTCAGGGGACACTGCATTTGCCCATGAGGGGACTGGGTAATTTTTTGGAGTTTTTAGGAAGCTATTAATAGAAATTCTGTCTTTTCTCCTTCTCTCTATTCACACCAATTCTTGTAAAAGTCTTTCACACTGAGTGTACTTCCTTTGCCTTTGTGTGCATGGGTGGCAGAATCCCTTTTAGATTATGCACCCTCTAACAATTTGGGGTCCCTAGGTACCCCTCAGTCATGTGCTCGTAGATTCACCCATGCAGCAATGTTGAAACCACTTTTACAATGAAAATCATTTCAACTTTGCTAACATTATAAAAATGTAAAATTATCTACTTAAAACAAGAAAACAGCTTTAAAGTTCACTAAATGATGATATAACATTATACACATTATACCAAAACAAAATAAATCTGTAATTTATCTTATTATAGTCCCCTTTCAATAATATCTTGGAATTTTCATCAAGCGTTAACTCTGAAAGACCATAGGTAGTCATGAAATCCAGTGCTTCCAGATTTTATTTTCTTTTTTAAAATAAAGTAAATGAATAGTTTAAATGTAAACTGAAAAAGAAATCTATATTTATTAATAATAAAAATTAGCAGAATTTGGAAGAGAACAGATGTATAGCAGTCAATGTATTCCAATACAATACAAAAATAAGAACAAAACTAACCACTCTCAGTGAAGTAAAGTGTTTACTAATACTTCTACAGTCTAGGTATTTTGGTACATGCAAAAGAAGTACTTTGCTCCTTTGAACTCAATGCTACCTATGTTTATTCTGAAATCCTGTCTCAACTTTCTCAGAAAAATACCTTATGAAGAAGAAAGTCCACATGTATTGTCATTCCTCCCAAGTGAATGTGCAGAGTCTTTTGTTTTATTTATTGTCCATTAAAGATTGGGAAACAGATTTACAAGTTGTTTAAAACCTCTTCCCTGATTTAAGATCTGATAGGGAAGTACATTTTGTGGTCAGATATGAGATTTTATGTTTTCAGTTTGAAGGGCACTTCACCATTTATTTGCACTAATAGAAATAAAAATTATTCCTTTCTTAAAGCTTGTGTAGTAACTCACTATAGAAAATATAACACTTGAAACTATGTTTTCTATCCATGTGTTTTAGTTTTTTCTTTATGTAACACGCAAAAGACTTTTAGAGTTTCTCCTTTAAGTAACTGAGGTAAAAGTATTGGAGAAGAAAGAAAATACGCAAGTAAACTTATAATTACATTTTATGAAAAATTACTATAAAGAAAAAATAAACAGTGGTAATTAAGAACTATTGAGGGAAGAGGTTTAATGTAGGCAGGTGGTCAGGAAAGACTTAGATAATGAGATACTTGTAAGTTGAGACACATATACTGGGAAAGAACCAGACATGTAAGAAATGGGTCAATCAGACTGAAGTGTGGTGAGTATGCAGACCCTGAAGTAGAAAAGGGGGGTGGGAGGCATGAAAGACTCCATCTGGGGCCTGTGTTTTCTATTTTTTTCCATAACTTTTAAGCAGGTGTTTAAAATTTGTGAAAAATTTTGGAAAATATTACAGGAGATATAAAAGGGGAAATTAAATCTATTTTTGCAATAGTTAAAAAAAAATTATAAAATTGACTTACAAGTAAACTTGACCAGAAATGTGCAAGACTTACAGAAAGAAAACTGCAGACTTTCAATAACACATAGGAAAATAAGGCTTAAGCTATTTGAGACACTATTGTGTGAGGTTCACTTTGTAACCATAGTCTCCTTTGCAGAAAAGAATTATAGATGGCTGGCTATTTCTATATAAAAATGTTCATCACAATGCTATATACTATAAAACTGGAAATAACCTAAATGTCCTCTCCCCACTTCATGACCAAATAAATTCTGATAGTGACATTTAATAGAATACCACACATCTATTAGAAACTATCTTTAGAAAATACAGTAAATGCCCTGGGGATACAGACATAATTTATAAAACAGCACAACTATAATTGTGGAAAGTTATTATAGAACAAAGATTGGTACTGATTAAAAATGGCACCCAAGTGCATTGGTTTTTGCCCGGAATTAAGTCTGGAGAAGTGTCTTTAAGTAAAGCAGATCCTCTCTGTGGGGGGAATGCTCCTAGTGTGGCTATTCTTAGAGCAACCTTCTTCAAAGAAGATATACTCCAAAGCCCTTTACCACAGAAGAAAGTCTTTCTTAAATTGGGAAATACATAGCCTCCCAGCATTACGACTATTTGGTCTCCACCCAGTCACCTTATAGAGACCACCACCAAGTTGATGCTTCATTCTCACTTACAGACAGCTTTGCCAAGGGTCTCATTCTTGAAAAATGCTATCAGGAAGCTGATCTATGTACAGTCACCAAGGAAACTTATACCCGATATACACAGTGCTACACACTTTATCCTCTTGGTAGTAAATGTGACTGACTAGCCAGAATCACTAAATGCATGAGGAAGGACAGTACTGTGAAAAAGAAACACCTCAATTAAAAAGAAAAAAGGAAAGAGTACATATTTTCCCAGGCTATTTTTTTCCTGCCTTGAGTTGAAACCCAATAGTTTAGTCTAAGAGCACATTTCAACACTTAGCATTGTTTACAAAGGGGTTCTAGCATTGTGTTCGTACTGCAGCATTGTTTGTAAACCAATAATGAATGTTTTCACACCCTGACACCTGAAGAACTTTGTTATCTCTTGGATAATTACTAAAACATAGTAAAAATAAATAGATAATAAAAAAGCATATTTCATATTCTGAAGAAAACACGACTCAGTAAATGTCTTTCCTTTTAGAGTCCTCTGATTATTTTGATTACCAGTTTAATTCCATCCAAGTCCCAAAACTAAGTGCCAGCTTCCTGAGGCAATTAATTGGATTTATAAAAGTTTATGTCCATGAGGAATTTTCAGTCTAATGCCAAGCAATTGACAACTAAAATGTCTCCTGCTTTCAATCCAAATACTTATTCTTAACATGGTAAAAAGTTAGGATTTGTAATATTTACATAACCTCCAACTATCTCCATTGCTGTAAGACAGGGATCATCTATAAATCTCACATTTGTAATCATTAACATTTCTTTGTTATTGTCACCTGGTATCTTCATCAATGTCAAAATAAGAATCTTAAAAATGAAGTCCTGCAATTTTACTGGCCCAGCAACAGAGGTTTCCTGGATAAATCCTGTCCTTGCACGACAGAGAACAGGCAGCAGAAACATCTCTGACAGCTGTTGTATGATGGAGTAGGATAAAGGTCACTTCCTGCAAATGTTACGGTTTTTAAGAATCCCCCAGACATTGGAGGAATAATTGGACTCAACAAGCAATCAATCATATTTGAAACATGTGAAGTAGAGCTAAGGACCAAAGGTTAGGATTTACTATCCAAATTCCCCCAATTGTTTAGATTGTTTGGAAATAAGAAGATTTAATTTCAGAGAAGTTTACATGGAGTACTTCACACAGTATTGAAGATCAAATAGATATCTTCCTGTATTCCCTTGAAAATCTATGTCGATAAAGAATAATACGAAGTAAAGTAAAATATACTTCCCTCCAAATTTGATGTTTTATTGTATAAGTAATTATTAAAGAATTATTAAAGTTTTTAACTGAGTTTTTACTTTGAGAAGCTGAAAATAATTTAATGATATATTGACTTTAAAGAATCTATGTTAATAATTTTAAAAACTAAACTTAAGAATAGAAAAGTGATAATATGATAATTACTATTTAGAATCCTACTAAGGTATTAAGCAATTAAATTTTAAATTGCCTGGTTTTTTCCCATACTCATATACTATTAAATGCAATTTTGAGAAGTCAGGTTCTGTGAATGTGACAGTGTCGAGACCAGCCTTTCCCTAAAGCTTCAAGAAATGAACCACGTCCTCAAACCAGAGGGAAGGGTCTCTGGAAAATACCACACTCGGCTGTTGGAAGTCACTGCTGAAATCTCTGTGCATGCTGGAGCAGAGCTTCAGCTTGTTCGGCTGAATGAGCTCCAGGTGAGGAAAAGGCATTTCTAGGAAACACACTTTATTCTACTTGTGACAAAGCCACTCAATAAAATTTTGGGGAAACTCAGGTGAACTGTTAGCTATGAAGGAGAGGAAGTGGAAGGAATGTTGGAGAGGCCAGCTGAGTCAATGTATTAATACAGAGATTCCAGGAGGTCATAGATCACTCCAGGCGGGTAGCAGGGAACAGACAGGTTTCCTCCATTTGGGACTGGTCTGCCAGGCTGCTGCAGAAGTCTCTCACTACCCCAAACACCATCCGTGTTTGCAGTGAGGTTCTGGTTGAAGCCGATGAGAACAACATTGCTGTCTTTCAGAGAAGCTTTGTTCCTGGGCAGTGGGTGAATTGAGAGCGAGGTGAGTTCAGAGATGCAGGACACTTTCTCATCAAGGAATTGGGTGATTCAGTTGGGACCGCAGTTAAGTTTTCATATTTCCTAGTATCTCATGTCTGTTTATCCATTTCTTCATGAACAACTGCTTGCTTTTTAATTGATAAACTGCCACTCCACATGAAGTGCCCCTACTTTTAGTTCAGTCGGGATTGTTATAATATCAATACTTATTACGTTTGATGTTTCTGAAATTGCTTTATGTAGGTTCTTGATCAAGCAATAGCTGGGATATACTAGGTCAAATATTCTCAAAAAAAATGATTTGGAAGAGCTAAAGTTCCTATTACTAGAGATGGTCAATCATGAGAGGCTTTGATTAGGTATTACTGGGAATTAGTTATTCATAGGTTGAAATATCTGACATTTATAGTGAGTTCATGAAGAATTTGCATGCAAAAAGCAGCAAGATAAAGTACCTCTGCAAAGTCTCGGAAGATTTGTTAAAATAACAATGGGAAAATGAAATAACTATTTTCATTTTCAAACCTATAGCTACATTGCAAGAGTAAAGTGAAAACATTAACTTGTACGGAAAAAGTGACATAACAATTTCTACTTTTACTCTTCTTCCCCTCAGTATATTTACAATGATGTGTGTTTCTATTTCCATGATGAGCGGCTTAATCCAATAAGCTTTGTGTTGACAACCCTAAGTCAAACTGGAACATCATTATATCACCTATTGATTTCACCAGTTAGTTTATTCCTAGAAAGGACAACCAACAGATGTTACTAAAACTTACTGTGCGTGTGCGTGTGTGTGTGTGCATGCGCGCGCGCGCACGCGCACATACAACACACATACACACACACACAGAGATTGTAGAGGATCAACTAATTATCTTCCCACATAAATTTTTGAGGAAATAATACAAGGATGCACTCAGGAACTAGAAACTTTATCAGAAAACCCTAGAGATGGTGCTCAGCATGAATATCTCCAATCTGTGCCTTTCTTAAACCTTCTGAGATGATTCTACTAAATTACCTTGTTCTGTTTTTGAAGTGATGAAGTCGTTCTCATAACTTTTGAAATATTTTTAAAAATTGAATATACTGTATTTATAGTCCAAAATTATTAGATATTTTAATATGCAGTACTCAAATCTCTAGCATAGGTTAGTTTGAATGGATAATTAATCTTCTTAACTATTCATGGATTGGACTCCTATATATTGTTATGTATAGTGAGCATCAATATTACATTTTTTCAAAGTACTATTTTAGTAGATTTTAGAATAGCTACAATAATCTGAAATAGTAATGACCCTGCCCTAGGTTATTTAATCGTTTAACTTTGTAAGTTTCTGTATGGGGTCTGAGTGATGTTAAGTACTAGATGGTATTGATTTTATTGTTTTCTTGCTCACAAACCAAGAGCACACTTTTTAAGTTGTTTACAGTATAAAAATGTGGTTAACCAAATTTTGAAATAGGTAGTTTCCCCACATTAACTACCAAATTGATTTTTTTCTTCCCAATGTGATAACTATTATTTTGGAATGGAATAATAGAATGTAAATTCAGTAAACATGCTTAGTTGAAAATATCCCAAAGATAAAATTCCATGGAGGGTACAAAGGTAGATCTCAGAAATGCAGCCATTAGGTTCAAAGTTCCTTTGACTGTTTGGTAAACTTAATTGTCTAACATAATAAAATTCTTGACTACATAAATAACTTATAGAAATTAATATAAGAATTTGAAATATTTTCCATTTGTTCATCTTGAAAAGATTTCCAGTTTGCTTCTAAACAATTGTCGAACTTGAAAGGTCAAGTGATTTAATGTAGGTATATCGTTATTTTTCCTATGATTTGTTCAAGCAGGTGAAAAGTGTGCAAGAATTGAACTGTTCTTTGCAACAGTAGCTTCAATTTTCATCAGTGAAGACCCAATTTATGTCAGAGGGTAAAACTTGCCTGATTAGCTCTGTTCAATGAAGTCATTAAACAACTTTCAATGTTCTTGCTCTCACATTTAGGACACTAAACTTTTACAGAGACAGACTGTTTGAAGTCTTCCTAATTATTTCGATTATTTTCCAAGAAGGATTACAAAGGCTCAGCTTCTATTATAATTTTTAAAGTTCTCAGTTCTCAAATTATATGGCAATCTAAAATGCCTTTCTCTGGCTTTATGACCTGATTATTATTTAGAGTCTCTGCAGCAGTGAACTTGAAGATCATGCAAATGTGTTCTTTGGGAAAGTCACTGTGTGACTGAATGATTTGTTTTGTAGGAAGCCAGCTCACATTTATCATCCCTCATGAAAATTCCTTTCCAATGCTTTCTATAAAGTAGGTATATTATTACACTAGTTCCATTTTAACCATGACAGACAACTGATCAGGAATATAATTATTAAACCATAAATGTCTATTTTAAATGCTGCCCTATGTTACTATACTATTTATATATTATTAATACATTTAATATTTCCATGGATTTAGTACTTTCTATATCATAATCAAAGCTGAAATAATTGAAAGTTAAAGTGTATAGCATATATCTAAAGTTGAGAATCAGAATAAATTTACAACTTAAATTGTATAAATACATACAAATTTAACTGGACAGAACTGACTTTCTGCATTCATTACATGCAATATCCACAGTGCTTAATGGAAACTGCATTTGCCAAGATATTCATATGAGCACAGCATGAGATAAAAAGAACTATAGGGCATCATTCAAAAGTCCAATATTTATTTAATACCCATTTATTAGATCCTAAGATACACTGATGAATGAATGTCACTATGTATTCATAAAGAACTTATATCAAATGGAAATCACAGATAAGGAAACAATTGGTGAGATAAATTCCCCAATGGAATTTACCCAGGGAGCTACTGGCACATCTTACCTATTGTATTTTTCAGGGGTGATAAAGATCAAATGATGCTCAAATATGAGCTAACTAGGCATAAGATTCTGGAAGAGAGAGGATGGTTCTTGTCAGGAGAAGTCATAGGTTTAGGTTGTCTGCATATAGATTTAAAGCCATCAAATTAAGACTTAATATGGAATTTGGCCTTCATCTTGATATTGAGATGTATTACTGAAGGTGAGTGACTGATCGCATTTCAGTTTAGAAAGCCCATCCTGACTAAGGTATAAGGAATGTCTTAGAAAGAATAATGGACTTAGGAACCAGTGCAGGCAAGAAATGATACAGACCTACACTGTGCTAGTGATGAAAGAGAGAGAAAAAAAAAATATATATATATACGCAATTATATCTCCACTTATTCTACTGTTATCTTAATAAAGTTTATAGATGTTAATTTTTAAATATTCTATGATTCTGAGGACCCATTTATTTATAGATCTCCTTATACTATTTGTAACACTATTGCATTATCTTGTAAGCATAATTCTCTGCATATCATCTCAAGATTCCAGGTTGTTTGATCTGATTAAACATTTAACTTTACCTTTCAGATTTATTTTTTATTTTTTATTTATACATACAAGCTGGGGTACAAGCCAGAGCTATGGGGCGGTGAGAGGGTTCACCAGAGACAGAGCGGGGAGCAAAACAGGCAGATCAGAAATACACTGCTGAGGGGAGCAGCGGGCGAGGCAGGAGAGGTCTGCCGCACCATGTGGGATTCTCCCCAGGCTGGGCGTCGAACTCGCGTCGCCGCTGCCGACTGCTCCACAGCGCAGCGCCCAACCGCTGCGCCACTGGGGAGGCCCTAACTTTACCTTTCAAAATGTGATTAAATATTTTCTTCAATCAAAGTTACATAATATTCTATACTTGTGCAAACATTTACATTTTTATACTGAAAGGTAAGTAAAAATAAAGTCTTAGATATTTGATTTTGCTGATGTTAAAAACAATAAAGCAAAAAGAGAGTTAGAGACTAAGAAAATATAAAATAGATGAAAACAGACCAATCTGAAAAATGGATTGAAGGAATTCTAAGTATAAGAGACAAACATCAGAAATGGAGAAAAAGATAGAGGTGATTAAACAGAACAAAAACTATTTAAAATATTGCCTGCTCATAAGAATACCATTATTTGGTTCATATTTTCTATGTTTACATAATAAACCTATATATATATATATATATATATATAATGAAAAGTGATGAGATTGTTATATAAAAATAGCAATGTAACCTAGTAGCAAATTTATTCAGATAGAAAAGAGATATGAGGTTCCAATACTGATTTTAGTGCTTCAGACAAGACACATAACCTCTGGGCATCAATTTAACCTATCTGTAAAATGATAAAACATACCCTACTATATTTCTCATCTAAATGTATAAAAATGAGATGACAGTTTTGAAACCGATTTATAAAAAAATGATGCCAGTGCTTTATAATGATTCATTGCAGGGAGTCGCATTTTTCTAGGAGTCAAAAAAAGGGGGAACAAAATTCATTCTAACTAAATTTCAAAAAATTACACTGATGGTAGTTTTTTAAGATTACAGAAAGAATAAATGTTTTATAGCGATTATATTTGAACTCATGAAACCTCTTCAGAATATAGGAATTCATAAAATTATATATTTTAAAGTTTTATAGACAAAATTACTCCCTTAATATTTCTTATGCATTTCCCATCACATATGTTTCACACATGCTCCTGATTTTTCAGACAAGGTCAGTGTTTTCATTATATACATTTACACTGTTATTGTAACAATTTCCTAGGTCTGTCAATAAAATCTGACCTCACACATTGATAACGCATTCTTGTAATTACATTGTAACTCCAACTTTCTTACATATACAAATCATCCTAATTTATTGCAACACTGCTTTAAACATCTTGAGACCATTTAAGGCTACAAAACATTAAATTAATAATCAAAGGGACCAAATTTAATTAATTGTGAGTGATATATCTGAATGGAAGACTCAACTTGTATAATTTAAATATGCAAATTGTCAATATATATACAATTTAAAAATCTACTGGATTGTTACTAAATGTTTACTTGAGTTCCTGTCAGAAGCAGAGTTTATAGTTCTGTGCTTTATTTTCTGTTTACCATCCTGTCAAGAAGCTAATTAAAATCAGGACAATAAAATCTCATTGAGAACTAGGGGTGATAAATAAAGTGCCAGCATAATTCAGATGTTAGAAAATACGTCCTTGAAAACATATTGATTGGATTAGCATGCAATGTATAAATAACATCAATATTGGTTTTCTCTCTTTGCTGCTGGGTCAGGACACTGGTAGAAATGGTGGCCAACAGCATTAGAAACATTTCATCAATTTGAGTCCACTTGAAGAGTGCGGGAAGGGGCTTTCCAGAGTCTGGCAAATGTCTGTCTCCACTGGCTGAAACGCTTGGCTCAGCTAAACTGCCTGAGATTTCACCCAAGATGACATTTGCTTAGACTGTTATATTCAAGTGTTTCTAGGAAATTTATGCAAGACATTGGGGGAAAAATTTTCCTTCTTAGCTGTGATTAGCTAAAAAGAAAGATGTGGAGTTTAGGGTGGAAAGCAGATATAAATTTGGAACCCTGGGGCAGTTTTTAGAGAAGGGAAACCTGGAAGACTTTAGTGCCAAGGGGAAAGCTGAAGCATAGATGTCAGGAAAGAACGAAAACAGGGCCTCCCCGGTGGTGGTGCAGCGGTTGGGCGCTGCTCTGTGGAGCTGTTGGCCGCGGGAGATGCCGGTTCGACGCCCAGCCGGGGAGAGTCCCACATGGTGCGGCAGACCTCTCCTGCCTCGCCCGCTGCTCCCCTCAGCAGTGTATCTCTGATCTGCCTGTTCTGCTCCCCACTCTGTCTCTGGTGAACCCTCTCGCCGCCCCGCGCCTCTGGCCTGTACCCCAGCTTGTATACATAAATAAATAAAAAATTCTTAAAAAAAAAAAAAAAGAATGAGAACAGTGAGACCAGCAAGTAAAAATCATGGGAAAGAGTACAGAAGTAAGCAAGCAAATGAACAAACAAAACTAAATAATCAACTCTCAACTTGTTTTAAATTTTAACTTGAGTCAATCTGAATAAATTCTGTGTAGAGGAAGTAAGTAGGATTATGCCTAATTTGTTCCCTCGGTGTGTTACCATGATTTTGCCTGGCTTGTGTCTGCAAGCACTGGGGGACTGATGAAAAAGTTGTATTGAGGGCCTCTGGTGGCGGAGGGGTTAAGTCTTAGCACTATCACTGCTGTGGCCTGAGTTCGATCCCCAGCCAGGGAGCTAACCCACATATGGAGCAGCAGCCCTCTCCTATCTCACCTGCTGCTCCCCTCACCAGATCCATCTATTCTGCTCTCCAATCTGGTGAGTCCTCTTACCTCCTGAATCTCTGGCCTACCCCCAGTTCTCCTATGCATAAATAAATAAAATAAATCTTTAAAAAACAAAAAGTGGTATTGACTTACGTCCACACCTGGAACGTAAGAGATGTTCTAGAACACTTATCTTCTTTGCTTCTGTGTCTGTCCAATTATCTGGACTATCAAAACTATTAGAGACTAGACTCAGAATCAGATAAGCATGGACTATCCATTAGGAATGTAGATTATTGTGATTAAAAAAAGAGGTGACTGTCAGAGGGAACTACATGACTTCTAGTTCAATGGTTTTTTATTAATTAAAAAAATTAATGATGTACAATTATTTTACATTCTTCTTTGACTTTTTGCAATATAGGATTTTTTGCCTCAGGTATGGTCACCATAGCTTGCCCACCACCAAAGCACGCAGAGCCCTTCACCACGGTTCACTGTGCTGTCCTCCTCTCTCCCTCTCCATCCACCATCCCTCCTGCATGCCTCAGATCTATGGTCAGCTTTCAAGCATCAGTTTTTAAAGTTTCCCTTTGTTTTCTCTGTATTTCACACATAGGTGACACTATCTGGTATTTATCTTTCTCTTGGTAACTGGGTGCATTATTTCTCATAACACTGAAGACTATAGGGAATATCAAGATTTTGAAGGGCTATGATGGAAAAGAGAATAACACCATTGGAAAGGAAGGCATTTAAAGCCATAGCTGTTAATCACAAGCTGAGACCTCAGCCCTCAGAGTAACCAGACAAGGGCTCCAGTAACTGACACCCCACGTCACATTCACTGACTGAAAACGGCACGTCCTTTCGTGCTAGAGTATCCTGCAAAAATGGTCATTTTTCTGGGAGTGTCATGTCCTAACCGAAAAAAAAAAAATGTTTTTTGGCAACCCCACATTGTTAAGATGAGAGAAAACTAGTTACAGAAATTAACAGTATGTCCTTAATATACCATGGCATATAAGTAGGGATGAAAATATGACTGAAGTAGCTCTCTATTTAAGTATATAGAAAGCAAAACAAGATAAATTTTTAGGTAGTTAAAATGTACATACATACCCAGCTTTCTATGTATAATAAAATATATAAAAACACCAAAAACGAAAAACATACAGAACTGAGTTATCATTCTGGAAGAAGGTTTCTTCATGATGGGGAAAATGCTTTCAACAGATCATTCTATGGTAACCTTAGGTCCTCACCAACACTCCAAATAGTATTTGTGTATAGGGAGATGTTTGTACGTCTTGGACACATTTCACAGAAGCATCTAGGTTAGGCATTAAAGGCACTTAAAAGCTGCTTCCCTTTGTATATAAGGGTAGGCTACAAATAATTTTCTATTTATGTTGAATCTTCTGTGAATGTTGAATTACATATAAATGTGTGTGCATTTATGTATGCATATATATTTATACACACATTTATACATACATACATTTTATGTACACGTGTACATACATACATATCTCAAAGAAGAATACACATCTTTATCCAGAAGTCAACTAACTTAAATGCTAATCAGCATAAAAAAAATAGAAAAACCTCTAGGGAGGTTTTGGCCCTTCCCTTCCAGTAGTAGGATCACCTCCTATAACCAGTGTTTCTTTCTAGGCAGCACAATAATTTCATAATTTGTTATCAAAGCACTAATTTAGTAAAAGAGTTTGGCCATTAAGATAATTTGAGGACTTGATAGATAAATTGAGGAGTTGATATTGACTCAGCAGAGGCATAAATGATATAGTTGCAAAAATCAAGATGCAAAATACAAATGATTTTATGCTATTTACGTAAAACACTTCCTCTTACATACATTTACACAAAAGAACATCATATGTTCCTATTTATTTTCTGAGTATAAAAGAACATTCATAAAAGAGGTTCTCCCAGACGCATAACAGCTTACTGTTGTCATCTAGACAGGATAAGGATTAGAAATGGTGAATAAGAAATATTTTATATGTAAGGTTATTTTTACGACACCTATTTAAAGTTTTTTAAGTGTTAAAACAGTTATCTTACCTGATGTGTAACTTCATAATGAAATAAAAATTTAGCTTTTTTAAAATACTTTTTTAATACTCAGAATCTAAATAAGCGCACCCATTAATTAGCAAATTCATGAATACTGAGGTGATGGGCTTATTCATTAGCTAAGTGACGATCTTATGGACGGTCAGCAGGATTCAGGACTTAATTATGAAATTTTTTTGAAAAATTTTAGGATTTCTGACAAAGGTTGAAAATATTTTTAATGAATTTAGTATGACCAGTGACAACTCTGCATGTAAACCTGTGTGTGTGAGAGAGAGAGCAAGAGAAGGGAATGGATAAGCACTTTCTCTTGGTCACTTATAAATTACAGTATATAAGATAAATGTAAACAGCAGAGGAA
Organism: Scalopus aquaticus; assembly: GCA_004024925.1. Classification (NCBI taxonomy): domain Eukaryota; kingdom Metazoa; phylum Chordata; class Mammalia; order Eulipotyphla; family Talpidae; genus Scalopus; species Scalopus aquaticus. The sequence continues at coordinate 21,978 of PVIJ01000339.1, forward strand.
TTATTATTAGTAAGATCTTTACTAATGGTAGTAGTAGCGAGAGGGATGGACCACAGGAGAACTGTATAAAATAAGATAATGCACATGATACCAAAGAATTTTAGAGGCCAAAGGATGTTTGATGTATAGGTTACTTGACAAGAAAAAAAGAGACAAGAGTTCAGTGCTTTGTTGAAAGTCAAACCAATATTTAGTGGAAGAACAAAGACTTAGGGCTACCGTAGAAACTATGAAATGTTATACAAATATCAACTGCAAAGCTTTGGGAATATTTATTGATCTTTATAATTTAGAGGAAATGGAGACTGGACACAAGATCATCTGATAATATTAACCCATTACATTCTCAAAAGGTTCATGATTCAAAAATAAACACTTCTTTGGAGTGAACAATAAATAATGAATACTAAATCCATTATACACTTTGATTATTAGGATTTAAACTTCCTTTTCTTCTTCTCACAGTGAACAAGAGGTCTGTGACACAAAGTAAACTGGAAATTACTATTTACTACCTAGGACTGCTGTATGAACTGCTTGAGTTCATATAGGTAAGTCCCTACCATACATAAGTGCCATGCGGCTGATCTGTGGGAGGTATTCATATTGGTGAATCAGGCTCCAAAGTACTCAGCATCAGTCTCTAACATAATGGTATTTATGATTCAAGATATAACTTTCATGAACAGCAAGGACTTGCTTTATCACGGCAAGATAAAGGTAGTATGCCTTTACTTCTGCTGAATACCAATCTGACCCTTTCACTTATACCATGTTTAAGACAGGAATATTAAGTAGTCTTAATAGTGAGATAACTGAGGTTTTCATTTTCTATGACAAAATTTATTCATTTTAATTTATCTCATTGAGGTAGCATTGCTTTATAATAATATATAGGATTCAGAGGCATAGGTTCGAACATCTTCAGCATTATGTTACCACACCATACCTGCCACCAAGGCACCTATAATCCTCCACTACTTTTCATTGAGCCTCTCCCCTCCCGAGCCCAACCCCACACCCCTGCTCTTTGCCTTCTCCCTCCCCCTCTAGTATTCTCTTTGTTACAATCAGATTTCAAGAATTTGGTTTTGGTTTGGCTTTGTCTGACCCTGTTTTGTTTCTCTCTATTCCATATACAATTGACTCTCTGACATGACTGACATTTCGAAATATCTGTTAGAAAATGGATTATCTGAGATTGATTAGAAACTGACCTGAGATATTAGATAAAATAAAAATAACAGAAATTAAGACAAATAGTCTTGGTAAATGAGTCATCTGTTATACAGAAATCAGCAACCTAAACTACAGTGATCAGCTACCACTTCAAGAACCTGTTCATTTCCTTTGGTGTAGGATCCTGCTTCTGACATAATATCACATAGTATAAGTGACAAAAAGAAACCCAATGGCTGAACATTTCCCTTCCCTCTCCCTGCCCCATTCTCAGTCCCTTTAAGAGAAAAAAAATTACTATAGTTCCAGATTGCTGAGATGAAATCACATTAAGTCTTCTGTTCTTTAGAACTTTCTGATGCAGTACTGTAAAAAAGCAGTTGGGTTGCCCATAAAAGAATGAAGGAAATGAGTAATTATAATTAGCCTGTGACTTATGTTGTAAGAGTACATGAAGCAGGTGGGATCATAATCTTAACATTTCTGTTTTCAGTTCTTGGAAGCCAGTCTGGACTGATACCACTGCAGGATAAGTCATCCTGCATTTGAACATCATCATCTATCTTCTCCCCAAGTACCATTCTGTCCAAACTAAAACTCCACTCACCAGATAAATGCCACCAATTGTGGAAAGGGAAAATTGAAAGTGTAAGTATTTCCTAATATTAATGTACTTGAACAATCATATTTAATCGATTCTCAGATCTATTACTTGTTCTGTCTACCAAAATAAGTTCTTTTGTAGCTGTTTCAATTATGAACTTGCTTTTACTGAAAAAGTTCTATTATTCTGAGAAAATGCTTGAAAATTGCAGAAGTTGTGATGAGATAGAGAAGGCTTGATAATACACTCTAAATTAAAAAAAAATAGTATTACTCGTGTTAAAACTTTTCCTAACAGACACTGCAAGATCATTTAGATACCATTTTATTTTAAGCACTACGTGGATTTCTTACAGTTCTAATGCCATTTCTATTAAAATTAGATTTTCATAAAATACATTAGAAATCATGCTGCGTTTAAACAGTGATAGTGTTTCAATCTTTCATCAGTACAGGTCATTTCCATTTGGAAATTTTGACATTCATATAGAACATTTTGTATCAAAAATGTCTACATTTCCTTCAATTCTAGAACTGAACTACTTTGCATGCACATATAGTTCCTCTTAAGCCAGCAAAGGTAGCCACACAACTCCCTTTATTCTTTAAGAACACAGTGTCCTGAAATAGGTCCCCTGAAAGTTTGACATAGTTATAGAAAGAATCATAAAATGTTTTATCATTAGTATGTCAATATTTATTTTCCTTGGGTACAGAAGTTAACCTATTATGCTTTTCCTAACACTGAAGGAGGTCACATTTAAAGATTTGAAAGAAACTCAAAGGCACAATTAATTTACTACCAAAGTTCTTAAGGAACAGACTTAGGATGAAAATAGGAAGAGAAACAGGGACTGTTAAGTTTTCAATTAATGCGAGCATGAGAATATTTGTATCTAGAGGCAGAAGTAAGAACAAGAAAATCTGTGATCATTTTGCTGATGATCTAACCTTAATACAAACTTAATTAAAACTTCCTTCTGAAAAAAATCATTTACTATAATAATAATAATTTATATTTGTGTTCTTTTTTATATTGCAAAACAATTTTACATCTATTTGCCATACTGTAGTGCTTACAGTATTATGTGCTCAAACAAATTTTGACTACTTTACCATAATGGGTTGGAACTTATGTGACCTACTATTGTCACATATGTAATTAATTGAAGAATAGGGTCAAATACTCCAAGTTTGGTGTTTAACTGAGTTATTTAGGTATCATGTAATTGGCATAAGGGAGAAAAACTTGTCTTATGATCCTATAAATTACCTTTTGATATCATATGCTATATAAGATTCATTAGTATGGGCATGTATCAAATTTTCTTTCAATGTACAACAAAATAAATTCAGAACAGGAAGAATAATATAGTACAGATTCCTAAAGGCAACATTTAGTAAAGAGCTTTTTAAAAGTCAGAAATATTGATGTTAACACGCACACAGTACAAACATTACGAGATATATAAACACAGAATTGAAAAGTACACCTCCCATCTGTTGCTTGCAGGACAAATAATTCCAGCCACACAATCTCAACTAAACAATCCCAGTCAATTTCCATCTCCCTAGCAGAGATATTCAAGCATGATTTCTTTTTGTTTTCCAGTTCTTTATTTTCTCACACAATTTCATCCTACACGTTAGTTTCAACCTTTCTCTTATCACTTAGTCACACACAAAGACAAGTGAGCTTGCACTCACATAGTTTCTCTCTCTCTCTCTCCCTCCCCACTTTCATTCCACATCAGTTTACAAAGAGCTGTCTTACTCTTCAATGGCTGTAGGAATGTATCCTAACTGATTTGAACAGTTGGATATCTAAGTTATTTTCCAAGTGGATCTTCTTGTACAGACATTTATAATATGCAAGAGTATATCCACTGGACAAAGTTCTAGAGGTCAATCTTTAGGCAAAAGAAAATACACAATTTCAATTGAGACATCTACTAATTAATTCTACAGACGTTCATAAATTCATGTTTTACTTAGCAATGCATGAGAGTGCTTATTTTCCTCACATCCCCACCAAAACATTGTGTTACTGAATTTTTTTAATGATACCAATATGATAGGTAAAATGTATATCTAAGTTTTAGATATAGCTGTGGTTGAGATTTCCCTGGTATCGATCAGTTTTCCAAATTGTTCATTGTGAAACCATGGAAACCTGGGGAATGTCAGAGTTCATAGGTCTTCACTATGAACTTATAATTGTAAGACATGATTGAAACACAGAGTATAACAACAGGGTTTATTTACAAGGTGGAAACTGGGAGAGATTTAATATTGGAAAGAGTTTCTAAGGCCACAAATGGCCATATCTTCTAACCCAGATAGTGCCCACACTGACCAGTAGTCCAAATCAAAAGCTGCTTATAAAAGGTGATGTCTTTCTTTCAGTGACAGCCTAGAACTCATGGCACACCAATAAGTGGTGGACTAGGACACAACTCACAGTGGCAGGTGAAGGTAATCACAGGTGGCACTGCTGAGAACTCCTGCAGCCAGCAGCAGTAATATGGAGGCTGAGCTAGGCAGCATGAGGCAACAACAATGGGGGACAGCTCTAGAGGTGGCGCGGGCACAGGCCAGCAGCACCAGTGAGCAGGTGATGCCAAGGCTGAGGCAGTAGTGGGCAGCTCTTGGAGGCCTGGGCACAGGCCAGCGGTGCTGGTCAAGAGGTGGTTCTGGTGTCTGTCTGAGGATGATATCAGGCGTTGGTGTCAGACAATTAGGCACCAGCAGTCAGGTGGGCCCAAGCAAAGGTCTTCTCAGATGAGCATCTTCAGTGATTCAGAAATTAAGGCCTTTTCAGGTGAGAATCCCAGGTAAGGGGCAGAAGTCTGAAGGAAATTTCTTTCCAAGTGAGAGTCCTAGGGGAATATCCAAATCTCTTTGCTTTCTTTCCTTTTATGGCTTTCAGCTTCCCTTCAGAACTCCAGCAGCACTGTGGGTTTCAAACCTCATTGGCATGTTTTCAAAACCAGTGTGGGTTTCAATGCCCCCCGCCCACCCCTGACACAACCACCACCAGCATCTGAAACCTGAACTGACTGAGGTCACCATTGTGTGCAGTGGGGCCAGGCATGCTCTGCTGCACCTTTACCCACGAGCTGCAGAGCTCCTCTTACAATTGGACTATTGGTCTTTGCCCAGTTAATTCATATGAATACAGCATATAAGAATATGAACTCCTTAATTGTTAAATGAATTATATATTTTTCAGTTTTATTTTATGTATTTATTTATTTTAAAGATTTATTTTATTTCTGCATACAAGCTGGGGAACAGGTCAGAGGTGTGAGGTAGTGAAAGGGTTCACCAGAGACAGAGTGGGGAGCAGAACAGGCAGATGGACCGAAATACACTGCTGAGGGGAGCAGTGGGTGAGGCAGGAGAAGTCTGCTGAGCCATGTGGGATTCTCCCCGGCGAGGTATCGAACTTGCGCCGCAGCTGCGGGTAGCTCCACAGCACTGCACTAAACCACGGCGCCACCAAGAAGGCCCTATTTTTCAGTTTTAATCTATATTTTGTTTTGCATGTAGAATTATTTTAAATGCAGATTTTTCATCTTGATGTAATCATTTAATATTGTATATCTTCAAAAATAATATATTTCAAATATATATGTTTTTGAACTTTTTGTCACACACAAAATGCCTTTTCCAATCCAACACTGTAAAAGTTCTATCATAATTTCTTTTAGATTACTATTTTAAGGTTAATATCTGTAACTTGTTTTGTTGTAAAGATGAGATATGTATCTTGTTATATCCCATATAGTTGTTCATTTATTATAATCCATGCTATAAACAAATCATTTCCAACACTCCAACTGACATGAAAATTAATGCATAATAAGCATTTTGTTAATTAACAAAATTATATCATAATTCCTCTATTTCTCTACCTATTGCCACTCTAATATTTTGAGTTATTGTTTTCAAATTAGCCCTTACATAAAAATAATTGTATGTTTGCACTTATTTGTGGTACATATGCCATGTAATATTTGGAATCAAAATATACCACAATGTCTTGGGATTAAATTACAATAGAATACAATTACATTACTTCTGCCACTTCCCAAAATAATATTATCATAGGTTAAAAGCTATATAAAACAATGTATGCTTTATGAATAAAAATAAGAAAATCCTTTTTATTATTTTTTTTATTTTTATTTTTTACAGGCCCAACTTCTACGGGAAGCGGTATGGCAGTTTCTCAAACAACTAAAAATGGACCTTCCATAAGACCCAGCAATTCACTCCTAGAAATATTCCCAAAGGACACAAAAACATTAATCCAAAAGGTCACATGCACACCTATCTTTATTGCAGCAATATTTACAATAGCTAAAACATGGAAACAACCCAAATGCCTCAAAACTGATGACTGGATCAAGAAGAAGTAGTACATGTATACAATGGAGTACTATTCAGCAATCAAAAATGATAAAAGAACAAAATTCACAGCAACATGGATGGAGCCAGAAGGGATCATGCTCAACAATATTAGCCAGAAGGAAAAAGAAAAATATGGAATGGTATCACTTATAGGAGGAATATAAGAGAGCCAAACGAGAAATCAGAAGGAGAAAATAGCACACAAAACATAAACAAAAGCAAAATGTAACAGGCGACTACAGATAAGAGACATTCTACAGGGGAAGGGGAGGAAGAGATACCAAAATAGGGGAGAAAATAGCACAAGGGACTATGGTGATGGTTCATGGGTGAACTGAAGGTGGGAAACCTATGGGAGATACACAATAATGTAAAGGATATAGATTAAATTTAAAAAATAATAAAAAAAGGAAAGTCCTTTTTAAACAGCAGAATAACAGATTATTTTAGATTCAGTTATTATAGCTCACTATTTCACTTCAAACTTTCTGAACACTAAAGCAAAAAAAAAAGGAATATGCTGTCATATATAAGTATTATTATTATTTTTGATAAAGGAAGTGTATTTCCTAGCAATAAATTCTAAGTGAATGAGTTCCAATCTATATAAAGAATGACAAATAGCGTGATTTATTTTATAAAATATTAAACATTCAGAATACTTCCATGTGGATAATTTTTGTTAAGTTGAGGAATCAACATTGAAGAATGCATCAGTGAACATATCTCCTCAGGCAACAAGATAAGCATCATCTAGGTATGCCAACTACTAGAGATACTGTCTCCTCTAGACTTTATTTTTTTTTGACACTGTTACTTGGAATATTTTATTATCAGGGAATAAGAAGACAGCAGCGTATTAACATATAACTGACCAATTAGTAAGATTCTAATTCTACCCTAAATAGCCATTCTGTCAATTAACACTTTCAAGGTGCAGGGTATCATTTTGGAAAAATGTATCTAGGTTAAGATAGACTATTTTTTTCAAAAACAAATCCAAACATCTGTCATATATGAAATTATGATAAACTTCAAAGAGTCTATAATGTTTGTTGATGATTGAAGATATAAAAAGCATGACATATTCTTTCTGCACAGTGGACTACAGACCTGCCTGCCTTCAGGTACTTTCTTGAAAATTTACTGAATTTTCTTAAACAGATATTTGATTACCAGAATATGAAAGATTACTTTTGTCTAAAAACTTTTGGTTCTAGAAAACTTATAAGTAACTATCTTTTACTGGTTGGGTGTAAGTTTAGTGTAGCGTTGTATTTTGAGTTGAGTTTCATCTTCATAATTTGATTAACGTTATGCTATAAATATGTTACCAAGATAAATGGTCTTGTTGGAAACCTTAGTATCTTGTTTGAATTTTTGGATATTTCCTAAGAAATTCAACATTTTGCTTTTTTACACAGTTGGTATTCAGACAGACAGATGTTAGGCAACAGGCTCATTTATTTTTAAGGCAATTTCTGGTTCTAAAGGATAAAATGATGTCTATTATTTCCAGTAGAATGTGACAAATATCCACATCATCCAGTAGTTTTAATATACAAATAAATTTAAAGTATAGGACATGTAACTTTTGACCTTGATTTAGAATTAGCATTTTATTTGTCAAAATGATTTCCTTATGCTTACTCTGATTGCCACAAGTAGACAGTGCAAATGCAGTTGTGCTTATGTTTTTAGTGATATTGTGTAGGAGTATTACACAATCACACAAGTATCACACAAGTATTGTTTTAAAGTTACTTTACCTAAGATCCTCATGGTGGCTTATTACTGGCACAGGAGAACCTTACTAGTCTTTTTTTTTTTTTAAGATTTATTTATGCATACAAGCTGGGGTACAGGTCAGAGGCGTGGGGCAGCGAGAGATTTCACCAGAGACAGAGTGGGGAGCAAAACAGGCAGATCGACTGAAATCCACTGCTGAGGGGAGCAGCGGGCAAGGCAGGAGAGGTCTGCTGCGCCATGTGGGAATCTCCCCAGCTGGGCATCGAACTGGCTGCAACAGCTGCACAGAGCAGCTCTTAACTGCTGAGCCACCAGGGAGGCCCTAGGTAGTCTTTTCTTAGGCAATGGCTATGAACTAATTTTACTTGCTTCTAATCCACATGCTTTTGTAGGAAGCCCTCTTCACACCCTACTAGGGTGTGGCTAGCAGGCTACTGCTTCTACTTACTTTCCCAAACGAGCCTGCTATTTGGGATCAAATAAATAAATCATTGATTATAAGTGAAAGCACTGACTTGAGGATAGGTGGATAGTCAGTTAAGAGGAAGGGCTACTTGGAAGATATAGCAAGAAAACACAAACGTATCACTAAGAATTTAATTGCGCTTTGTATATGAATACTCATTACAGCTATTTCTTTTTAAATTCTAAGCCTTCTTTAAAAAGAACACCTTTCTGTGTCACTCTGAAATAGTAATTTTTTTTATAAAACAAAATTTGTTTTATGCTTATCCAAGAAAATGTACTTTGATAATTAAATATGATAGTAAGGTTGTTTGAATCGAAAATAGAAAATCTTTTCACAGTTAACAGTTCATAAAATGAATAATTACATTTTAGTTTCTTCTTGAGTGAGTTTTACTTTTTACTTTAAGTGGGATATGCATATAGTGCTTTTCTGTGGCATACAAAAATTATTTTGTGTGGCATGTGTGAGCAATATGCCTATTTTTTGAAGCATTAGGTCATGGTCAGTCATTAAAATCAATGGTGTTTAGTCTTGTAATGGATACACACACACAGCTATATGTGTTTAATCCATATTTACCTTTTTAATTATTGAATAGCTATTTTATATAGGTAAAACACTTTAAATTTTAATAGACTCTAAGGGAGATTTTCTCAAAGTGCTGAATTCTTTGTTCATCAAGCTGATGCATGATTTAATGGTGACTAAGCATACGTATTACCATGAGCTGAGGTATGACGCTCCAGTATTTTGTAGAACTTGTCCAAATAATTAAACACATAATTTCCATAAGACATATAATTCCTATGTCTCACAGAGTTAGCCTCGTACCATCTTCTAGGGGCAACAGTAAAACACACCTGTGGTTCTTTACCCAAATCCTGTTAGTTCTCAGATTTGAGAATCAAATTCTTCATGGGATCTGAGACTTTCAATCTTGTATTTATATTAATACTGATGACTGTAGTAATACTGTACTAATACTAATACTGGGGGAAGAAAAATATATTTGCATATGCATTTAGGTCCTATGAGCTTCTGATTTACTCAGCTTTGCCACCTCCAGATTCTATTGTATGAAAGTCATCTAATCACTACCAAGTGCCCCACATGTTTCTTTCATACTGTTACTCATGCCCTCATTACCTTGTGTCTATCCTCTAAATCCAATCCAGTAGACCTCTGCTCTCTGCTATCCAGTCCTTTTTTGTAATTGCTCAACTCTGATGATACAGATTCTACTGAATAACCCATTTGAAACAATGTTCTTTAACACTTCAGTTCTCAAGAGTTCAACCCAAGTTCCATTCCTATACATCACAACCTCATTGATTTCAGGACTTGTCCATTCATTCATCTGGAATTCCTGCATTCCAATGCTAAGAGGATGATTTTCAGAATCAAATTCAAGATCATGTGCCTCCTCCTAGACTGACATTTCTAAGGAACTATGCCAAATTCAGAGATTTCAGGCCAAATGGCCACAGACTCCATTTTGTGAACTTAAGCCACTAATGAGTGAATTGAAGACCTGGATTGCAGGAAATAATTTAGCTACTATTGTGTCAATGCATGGGTCATCATATTTCTTCTTAGTCTTAGACCTTGGGATTAATTCAACCCTATTTCAAGGGAAGATTCAATTTGAAAGAAACCATGTGGATTTTTGCAAGAGAATTTATAGACTTCAAAGAACATATTTCAGCTACAGAAAGACTTCAACTCAGATTAAGGTGGCCAAATGTATACAAATTGTTTGCAATTTGTTTATTCTCAGAGGGTCTTACTGCCCTCCCATTGCCTACTCCAAGTTTGCCTTTTGGCATATTTCTCTACATTTATTAATCTTTTATTACTTTTTATTATGGATTTTCTTAGCCAATAATTATCTTTTACAATTCAAATACTAGGACACAGAAACATAAAAATACAACCTATAATGTGCATATATACATATACATGCACACTATATATATTATGTTAGTATATAGAATATATATGATCAATGAACATAGAAACTAAATGTGGGGTAACAGAAAACAAACTTTAATTACTATGAAATTTTGCTAGTTCTGAACTTAAAAATTGTTCAATCTGGCAAAAAGAAGTAGAGTAAAGGTACATTTACCAAGGGCTAGAGTTCCTCAATGTGAAGGAGTGAGAGCAAGAGAGAACTTTTAGATTTCCCCACACTTCCACTCTCTGAATGTATATCAGTCATGCATTATATACTCCCTAGTGGCCATTCAGACCAGGCCAGTAAAATGGGAATAATGTTGGCCAAGATGAGAAAAATTGCCATTGGTAGTATCTGTAGTAAACTGCTGTGAACTTGGCACGGCTAAAAGGGCAGTTGTCACTTAACCTCTAGAAGATTCCTGCCTTACAGAGATTCTGTATAGCAAAATCTCACACTTTTTTAAAAAAACATGGTACTAAATGAGATTTGCTGGAATTTAAATGTGAATTTCTTCATTTAAAAAATACCATAGAGGTAAAAACGAAACAATACAACCCACTACAATCATTGTAATGGGAATACATACGTTGAGTGAATTTGGCTCATGAGCTACCAGTGTATAACTTCTGATCAAATTTTTTAAATTATCTTTGGGAGACTGGGGAAGGGAAGATTCAATTTGAAAGGAACCATGTGTAGTTTTGAAAGAGAATTTGTAGACTTCAAAGTTATAGAATATGCACTCAGAACATTTTCGTAGGGAGAAAATAAGCCTAAAAATAAAACACATTAAGATTAATAACCATCCATAGGAAAGAAAACTTACTCATTTACTATCATGTAGACACACGTACACGACTGCTAGCTATATGACCAAAAAAGAGTAAAAAGAGGATAAAAAAACAATGAAAAGTAGGGAAGTATAAACAGACAAGGACTAGAACCCTGGTAATAATGGCATATACAAAGAAAAAAACAACTCCCATATGAATATATGGCAAATTTGGAAATGAGTGATGATTTTATAGTAGTATTTGCTGCAACTCTTAATTTTAGCCCCAGAGGTAATTAATGTTTTGTTTAAGTGAATTCCAAAGTTCTCTGTGTCTAAATTTCTTAATTAATTAATGAAAATTATAGAAATAGTTTAGCTTATGTTCTTACTTTGAGAAATAAGTGAAATACAGTATTATATTTTAAAGCTGCATTAGGCATGATGTATTTAATATCTACTGGTGATTTTATTTTTGGAGAACATAGCGGGTGCCATATAAGAATTGTAAATATAGTTATTGACCTACTGTATCAGTGACAAGAAAAAGATTAGTTTTTTCTCTAGCAGGTTGGAATTAGCCTTGCTGAAAATCTTCACTGCATACCAAATTAGACTATACATTGTATTTCTGTCACTGAATGTTTGCCTTTCTTGTTGTCTGAGTAAAACAAATTGGATGTAGGCTCAAGGTATATCATTCAGGCACCTTCTTTCAAAAGTAATTAGGGTCTTATTCACTGAAACCAGATAATTACATTTAATGTAATCTTAAAAGAAGCTCCAAGGATTGTTCTCCATTGGTAAAGGCATAAGAAGTGGAACAAATTGACTCTCGTGATCACTGAAGTTTAGGAGAACTAGGAACGGTATATGTGCAAAACATTGCCACATACAGGAGCTTCAATAATACAAAACAGAGTTTAGCAAGCAGAATATTTTACATGAAAACAGGACAAATACACCACAGTGTACTTCCTTCACTGCTACTTCCATGGAATAATGAAAAGATCAGGCACTTTTGAATGATACAAATTTAGATTTGAGTCATGTTTTTTGAACTAGAGCAGGTTTCTTAAGTGTACTAAGCTTGCATTTCTTAATTAAATGTTTTTAAAAACTTGACCATAGAGCATTGTTGTAAAGATTAAATACGAATGTATGTGAGAGGAGTTGATAATTAGATTCTCAGTAAATGTGAAATCTAGACTTCTATTATTTTTAATTGAGGTAATGTTGGTTTATAATACAGTATAAGTTTTAGGAATAAAGGTTCAAGCCTCTTAAAATTTCTATTCTGTTTTTGTTTTGTTTTGTCTGGATTTTGTCAAATGCTCTTTCTGAGCAATGGTCACTTTTCCCTTTATTATAATAATTTGATTAATACTGTTTGATTCTTTTTATATTAAACCAATCTCACATTCCTGAAATTACTTCCACGTGGTCATGGTCTATAATTCATTTTTATATGTTTCTGGATTTAGATCCCTACTACTTTGTTGAGGGTTTTGTGTCTGTGTTTATAAAAGATGTTGGTCTCTAGTTGTCTTGTGATGTCTTTGTGTAGTTCTGATATCAGGACAACTGGCCTCTTGGAGTGAGCTGGGAAGTATTCCTTTGTATACACACACACACACACACACACACACACACACATTTTTTCTTTAAAGAGTTGGTGAAGGATTTATGTTCATTCTTCTTTAAATATTTGGTATAATTTCTATTCTTATAGTTACTTTCATAACATTGAATAGAAGTTGTTTTTCATTTTGTGTGCTAGCTTTGTCTCTTCAGTCCATTAAAATATTGAGTAAATGGCCAACAGTTACATGAAGAGCTGTTCAGCATCATTAATCATCATGAAAATGAAAATCAAAACCAATGAGATAATACTTCACACTTGCTAGAATGTCTATTATCAAAAAGAGAAGAGATAACAAGTTTTATGAAGAACGTGGAGAAAAGGGAACTATTGTACACTGTTGGCAGGAATATAAATTGGTCCAGCCACTATGCACAACATGAAAGTACTTCAAAAATTAAAAATAAAGCTACTATGATCCAGTAATCCCACTTCTGTGTATATATCTGAGGAAATTATAACACTATATAAAGAGATGTCAGCACTTTCAAATTCATAGCAGCATTATTTACAATAACCAAGATGTGGAAATGACATAAGTATCCATGAACCAATGGATGAATAACGAAAATATTTTACATACATGTAATGCTATCCAGACATAAAAAGGAAGAAAAGAAATCTTGCCATTTTTGTCCACCTGAATGGACCTTGATAGCATTATGCTGGGTGAAATAAGTCAGACAAGGACAAATACTATATGATATCACTTAGCCATAGAATCTAAAAAAGCCAAGTTCACAGAAACAAAAAGTAGAATGGTGGTTGCCATAAGCTGAAGAAGGATGGAAGAGTGAGAGGAGTTTTTCAATGGGTATAAACTTCCAGTTATAAGATGAATAATTTGGGGAATTTAATAGTGATTACAGCTAACAATAGTGTGTTATACACTTGAAAGTTGCTAAGAGAGTGGATCTTAAATACGCTCACCACAAGAACAAACTAGTTATTATGTGAGGTGATGGAACTATTAATTAACTAACATTATTGTGGTAATCAGCTCAAGATATTAGTGTACCAAATAATCGTATTATGCACTTTTATATAATGTTGTATATCAATTACATCTCAATAAAGTTGGAAAAATATCTTGAGGACAAGGATATGGTTTTGCTCTTTAATACAGCATTTAGCTACTAACAGCAGTACAGTCTGCAAATGTACTCACTAGTTCAAGAAATAGACTGGTTCTCTCAATTATTGATTGATATTTCCTGTATCTATATATCATACATGCATATGCACACATACGTTGTATCAGTGGTTATCCTTTACTTTTCGTTTTGCTTTATAAAGTAATTTTTATTATTAATTTTGAATTTTAAAAGATCAAAGTGTTAAGAATTTATTTCAATGAAACATCTCAAATTTATCACCTGAGTTATTGTACTAAAAATGAAGAAAACAGGCATCTTGGAGAGCTGACTATAATAGCCTTTATCTAGACTGAGAAGGGAAATGGAATAAAGAATATCATACAGAATTAACAGTGCTTAACCAGCATTTCATTTTATACTAAAGTTACGTAGTTTAAAATAAAATTAAATGGCTCAACTAGCATAAAAATGTCAACAAAGTTAAGTAACAAAATGTGAATCAGATTCATTAGAGCTGGTGGAGTCTTAAGAGTTCAACTGTAGAGCCGCTACTATGCCATCTGAGTTTTACAGCGACATTTTTAGCGTGCAATACTCATTGGATCTTCATCTTCTCTCTGAATGGTTTATGGCAACAGGCGTCAGCAGCCATAAAATTGCAGGAGGCCCCCTAATAAATACTACCATTTACTGAGGGAAAACAGCTGCACACATTTGTACAGATTTGCATAACACCTAGTGTAAAACAAGACATTGCACTGGACCTACTGAGATTCTTTTTTGATTTAATGGAACTATCCTTATCTCGGTGGAGAAAGGGTAGATATGATTTCTTCTGTGAAGAGCAACTGTTTTTTTTGGTCTTTCATCTGTGGAATGGTGAAGATTAAAGCATGTCCATATACACACCCATTTGCTCTTCCTTATCATAAGAATAGCTATATATTAAATTACTAAAGAAAAATTAAAAGGATGAAGTCAAAGCATGTGTATGAATATATACATATTTGCATATGATATTTACTTAAGTGAAATATTTTTTCTTTTTCTATATATAAATGCACCCTATAAATGCAGACTCCATTTTATGAATGAAGATGAACTAGTTCTTGAATGGTAAAACTTTTGTAATGAAAGAAGCATGCAGATTAAAATAACAGTGATCAAAGTTCTTAAGGATCTTGCTTTTATTTAAGTTTTAATTTGTTCAAATCTGTGCCAAGCAATAAAGATATCAAGTATTCTCTAGGTTTCTACTTAGCACACAAGTGGCTAGGACATTATTGAAGGAAACTGAGACAATCAAAATTATCCTGGTATAAAAAATCTGTCATATCCAGTATTGTATAATTGCATTTTATTTTAGGAATGTTAGGATAATGATATATATGTGTTAAACCACAAGTATCTTAAGGACTTTAAAATGTGTGGTTACGGGATTTTCCAGCTGCCACATATCCTGCCAGATGCTTGAGTTTTTTGGTCTATTTCACAGTTCAGGAATGAGGAAACATCCTGCAGAAGTGCTGTCGCCTGATGTTTTCCTTCAGCTGTGGCAATATGTATAGCTCCTGTCCACAGAGCCCCTGCCCATCAAAAAGCTTGGCTTGAGTTTTAACATACTCATCATAACAACAAAGAGTAGAGAAACTACCTTTGGTTTCTTGAATTTAGAGCTGAATTGTTCTGCTTTTTCACCATGTTTATTCAGATGAAATTGTATAACACCGTTATGAAACTTACAGGTTTAAAAGTAAAGACCAAAATAATAAAGAAGATGTGAAACCTGCTGCAAAACCATAAAGTTGTAGACTAGTTTCCAAAAGTCACTACAGAAAATTGATCTCATTAACTTATAATGACTGCTATGTATATAAAGATACGTGTGCATAATAAAAGCTTAGATATCTCTGCCACAAATATTTGTAATACAAATAACCTTTTCACAGCAAACGTGTGCACAGGGGATATTTTGAAACTCACAACACTTGTCAAGAGGAAATTAATTTCCACTTGCACTAAGCTAATATGAATGTCAAAAATGCCCTTTGGAAATTTAATCACAAAATAAAAGATCATGCCTAAGGAGTAAATCTGCATACATAAAAATATCTATAACATGGCCTAAATGCTGTTTTAATACAACTCAGTTTAGTAAATAACCTAGTTGTGTGACCTTGGGTAGGTCATTTAGATTTAGTGTCTAAATGAATAGCTGAATTGTGAGGGTATAATGAGACACGTAGTCATAGCAATACAAGTAGTAAAGCAAGTTCATGATATATTATTTTAAACATTATAGAACAACATAGCCGTACACATATACTAATGATGGTTTTACTTTCCTGCTTCCGTATTGAGCATATGTACCCATGTACTTGTAAGTAGGTAAATTGACCATTTTTATATTTGAAAATATTTTATAACTTTATGAAATATTACTCAAAATTTACACAATGTCTCCTTACAGGAGTAATAATAGCAAGAGAAAAACTTGATTCAGAATTTAAAAATGACTGTTGAAAATTGATAGGAGGAGTTTAACCATAAACAAGAAAAATTCAGATGCATCGCTAGAGCTTTGGGATGTTTATGTAAAACACTATAAACTTTTACATTTGAATGCCAACTTGAATGGTAACTTCCAATAATCATTTCTTTTTTAGACTTCCAGAAATACATGGGTTTCGATGACTAAGATATACAGTAAGAATGGGTTTGCACATGTACATATTTACCTTTGGACACAGACCAAGCAAACAAACATGAAAAACCAAATGAAATAAAAGTTTGTCAGGATCCGGTACTTTGTGAAATAGGATATAGTTCCATTATGAGACCAAAAGAAAATTCCTATTTTATTTCAATTTGCCAAACCATTCTTTGTACAACCTCATCACAACAACATTTTTGTGGCAAGCAAAATCAGCATGTTCCTATCAGTAGAGGGGGAATAAGAAATGAATTCTGGACATAGTCAAATTTCAAGGATCACAGAAAGACAATTAAATTAAACCTTGAAACTGAAACCCTTAAGACTAAACTTAGAAAACATAAAACCTAGAAAATTAAATCTAAATTTGATGGGCATATGAATATCCCTGACTTCTCCTGACCCTAGATTCATTGTATAATGCATGAAGTAGTATTATCAAAGAGGTTAATTCAAACTGTCATAAAACACTGACTAAGCATTTCATGTTTTATCCTTTAGTTCTTCTTTTTCAATTGTTGTTAACAAGCTTAATGCTTGGTAATAAGTGAATGTGTAATTCAAATATAATTCTCTATAAATGCCTCAGTGGCTCTTGCCTTATAAGATCATGCCCTTTTTGATTCAGTCACACTTTTAGCACAAGTTTTTTTTTTTAAGTTTGTTTTAATATTAATTGTGTTTTATTTCTGGAGTGCAAAGACCATGTTCTGTATCTATTGTTTCATTCTCAACACAAAGTATGATATTTGGCATATTAAAGGTGGTTAATAGTTGTTTGACAAAAGTATGAGTGAAGTAATAAGTGACTGCACAGTAACACTTACTTCCTGATAGTGTCAGTTAGATAATTATAAGCCTACTATTTCATTTACAAACTCCATAAACATTGATAGAGTGGTAAATATAAATAAAATATATGATCCATAGCTATTGTAGAGAAGCGAAATTCTACAACTCCCAAATATGTCTTTTTGGCAAAGTTTGGCTTGATGGGAGATGCTCTGAAGACTGGTAGGAATTAGTTTTTGATATTTACATGCAAACTTCTCTCTTTAAGAACCTCTTCCAGGAAGGACTAATCTCTATTTCTTTTCCAGGAAGAAGGCAAAACTTAAATTTGCATCCTTTTCTTCTAATGTGCCTTTTGTGATAAACTCTCTAAACTTCTCTAGCTATAACGAAACTACTTAAAATGTTCTAAATCCAAGTGGGTGACTTACTGAATCATGCCAAGTTACTCCCTTGTATACAGGAGGTTTACATGTTTTTGAGTGAGATTAGGTAAAAGGAATTGCAAGTCATGAGGTGAATTGTCCCAAGTCATGTTTGAAGAGGTGGACTAAATCAGGGACTGGAAAATCCTGTCCAAACAATTTGGCCTATCTCCCTGACCATAAGGTGCCATGCTAGACAAAAAGTGTTAGGTCCTGACTAATGAGCATGTCACAATTTCTTCGAGAGAGAAGGCCGAGTAGCCCAAATACATGTGCAGCTCTAGTGTAACCTATCTGCAAATACCTGGGTAAAGCTCAACTCAGAAGCTAAGAAGCTGCTGTCCTCTTCCTTGCCTTGAGGATTTATCCTTTAAATATTTCCTCCTAACTCCCTTTGAAGAGCCAGGTTAAATTCTCCTTCCTTGCACTAGTTCCCTCATGCATCAATCTCCAGTAAAACCTTGCCTGGTTCAACTGTAACCAGGCTGAGTCCAAAGTACTGTGGAGGTCGTGCCCCCTGGAGGGGGTTTGCTGATGAGAATGAATAGTCCCAGGGAAAATGCTAAGTTTGCAGTTTAGGGTGGAGAGTCTGATGAGAAATAGAAGGGACTGAAGGAGAAGGGGAAGTAGAGTCGTCATAATGCAGGAATAGAGGAATCAGCGGCAGAAAACGTAGCCGCCAAGATTGAGAATTTGGAAATCAGACACCAGAAGTTTTTGAGCCGCCGGGATATAGAGTTTCGGACTGAGCGTTTTTGGAATCTTGAGTGACTTTGGGTGCAGCGACTTTGGAGGTTTTGCAAGTAGCCGAGTGAAGGAAACTGCTCCCAGTTTTATTTTTACTCCAACCAAAGGAAGAAGGCAGAGGCCTGAAGCGGGCACCTCCCTAAAATGCGTGAGTGCAGTCTGTTGGGCCGTCTGGCCGTTGTAGTTGCTGTTTGCAGTTTTGCTGGCCTGATGTTGTGCTGGAGCATGACGGCAGTTTTGGGAGCATTTCCAGTTGCGTCCTGTGTCATCCTTGTGAGTTGGAACCTGGCCTACACTCTGGCTGTTGCGCATCTGCAGAAGAAGGAAGACGCCATTTTGGAAATGTGGCCTATTGTTTGGAAGAGGAGCTCCACCTCAGCAGTGGTGGGAAGACGCCACCTTTGTTACTTTTCTGGGACTTAAAGGACTGGACACTGCTTTAAGTAAGGTAAATGGCCATATGTTGACTTCAGCAATTCTTTGCTTTTTTTCCTGTTTGTTAAATAAATCCCAATGTCGCTATTCCCTAAACCTGAGTAGTCTTGCAAATGTGTGCGCAGCTGCAGAACCAATATAATAATTAGTAAGCAACTGGGGCACTGCCTTTGCCTAAATTTAAAAGGCCCCTTTTGTCCGGTATCACAACTATACCTAATGATATCTGGTAAATTCTTTCTGTAAAAGGCAGGAGTGCAACATTTTTATTAAATCTTCTTGACTTTCTCTCTTACTAATTTGTCTGATTTTTTTTTTTGATTATTTGCCAGTCAGTAAGAACCCTGAGGGCCATAGGATGCCTTTTTGTTATCTGCACTATCCGTCAACTATCCATCCAAGGCATCAATCATCCATGAGAGTAAATAGAGGAGATGAAGGAAGCAGTGCCCACGATGCAAAAAGTTTCAGGTTAAAGTCCTACAGTCCTGATGGTGACCTTGGCTGCTTAACTTTTTGTCTATCAGTCTCCTTATTTTTAATATGGAGGTGATGGCATAAGAATCTTTAAACTTCCTGTAAGTCTAATATTTCATTATTATGATTGATAATTGTATTGTTCAGACACAAGTTCTGTAGGCACCTCATCATGTATTGCTTAAGGCACAGACATAAAATCATTATAAAGGATATCAATGAGGGGAAGCCATAGTTCTAAAATTATTCTATGTGCAAAATAGAGCAGAAGCACAGAGAAAATGAGAGGTCAAGTGTTAGAGGGGGGTTGGGGGAGAGGAAGTCTGAGTGTTCAAAAGAAGTGACAATATAACCAGGATTTTAAGAATGGATTTTGCAGGGACGTAGCAGGGGGTGAAATGGGATGAGTCATTCAGAGTCATTCCAAATGTCAGAAACACCATGCACGAGCAAAAAAAAAAAAAAAAAAAAAGAATAGAGGTCTAAAACTATGTGGCTATAAAGGAAATTGGAAGTAGTTTGTATTGCTGGAGAATTAATTTGTGTGACAGGTTGGAGACTAGAGCTATAGGTAAAAGCCAGACCTAAAGGATTTTGAACTCTATGCCTAAAGGTATAGACTTTTTATTTAGGTAGCAGTAAGCCATTAGGAGGCTTTCACAAAGGAGGAACATTACAAATCTTTATGTAGAAAGATCATGATGGCTTCTGTGTAAAGGTTAATAAAAGTGGATGGAGCTAGAAGCCATAGATCTTTAAAGAGAGAAGTGAGTGAAGAGAAATTCCAGTGAGAGGTAGTGAGGTTCTACTTCTAATTCATCCTCACAAAATACATTATCTTCTTGTGATTTCATATTGTACTCTTCAAATTTAAAGATACAAGTGCAAGTCATTAAAGACAAAACTGTTTTGCTCTATTCTTTTTCCTTGAGGAAAGGGAAATAATCTTAAACATGGCAAGGATTCTTGCTAATGTAGTGAAGAAAATAAAGAAAAAGGGAGACAAATTTCCATATTATACATATTGAACATTTATGTTTTATCACTGTTGTTTAGCTGTTTTCTTTAAGGAAGGGGATAGTGACAAAGACTAGAAATATTCTAGGGTTTGCACTCAAACAGCCTGGATGTGATCTGGAGGTGTTTTGCAAATTTCATAATAGCATGTTAATTTATGTAGTATCACTGTTGGATTATTATAAGAATAAATTATAGACATATATAAAAATTATATATTACATGGTAGTATTCCAATAATTAAACTCTCCATCCACTCGTATGTGTTCCCAATATCCAATATAACTAATTATCAAAACTATGTTGCTATATATGTTTATAATAGAATTTTTTAAAACACTCAGTTAATTCTTAATTCACCATTTAAGCTATAAAATTTAGTACTTTCAGTCTAAAACAGAACAATGATCCATAATACCCAGAGACAACAAACAAATAAATCCAGTGAATATGCTTCCTAAAATATTATCACACAGAGTGTATTTGTTACAATCCAGTGGGGGGAAAAAAAACACAGAAACCATTTACTGTATTTGAAACAAGGAAAACTTAATACTGGAAAACTGCTGCAAGTGTCTTGGAAGAGCTGAGATGACAACAAAGTGAGCAAGAGGAGACCCAGAGATCAGGAACAGCAGCAAAACATTCTGTCTCCGGGCTGCATAGCAAAAGAAAGACAGTTACTAAAGTGCAAGAGTAGGAATCATCATTAGAAATGGAAACCACAGGGCATCTTACTGGAAGGAGCCACAGAAGAACGCAATGACTGTCTAAGCCTCTCTCTGATGAAGGAGGAGAGGGGGAATGCCTTGATTCCTTTCATTTCACAAAGGTTGAAACCAGAGTGAAGCCAACTGGTATGATAGCCTGGCAAGGAAACCTATGGGGAATGGCATAAGAGTTAAGCATGTTGCCAACCACAACCTGGAAATTCACATTAAATGGCAATTATAGAGAGGAGGTAAAGGTAAATAGTTTTACTTCAAAATGATGGATTTGGGAATGTGTTATAGTGGAGACAGTTAAGATGTAGACCTAAAATCAGTGAATAGATTACTTGAGAATAAAGTTGGAGAAATGAGTGTAGTTAATGTTTTGGTTTATTCATGTTCACATTATAATTCATTTTCCCAGAAATAAATATTAATGTGCTGGACATTTTACCATATCTTAAATGACAAGGTAAGTAGACTCATTAATTTAAATCATTCATTTTTATGTTTGGAAATTAGTAATCAGGGTATTAAAAAAAAAGCCTAAGAAAGTTGTTGGAACTACTGTGCTATTATGAATGATCATTAGAACAGATGGTATGGGGACATTTAGATAGATAGATAGATAGATAGATAATCATACATATATATATCATACATATATATCATATATATATATATAATACTTGAGATCATCATTCATGGTTCATATTCAAGACAAAAAGTAAGACCAAGTTACAGATAGGACATTTTTAAAATCAGAGTATCCATTTTAGGACTTCTTCTATGGCAAGGGAAGATCAATGCTCTCTGTTACTTCAGATAGTGAAAAATTATAGCAACAGACCTTAGACCCTTCACAAGAAAATAACTCAAAATGGATCAAGAGAGGAAGACAAGCCAAGGACTAGAAGAAAATATTTGCAAAAGCCATATTTGATAAAGGAATGTTACCAAACTATAAAAAGAATTCTTAAAAATCAATAATAAAAAAAACAATTAAAAATATACCAAAATCTTAACCTCGCACCCCTCCCCCAATATACAAATGATGGCTAATAATCATGAGAGAAAGTTGCTTCACATGCTATGTCAACAGGGAAATGCGAATTAAAGTGAGATACAACTATACACATGCTAGAATAGCCAAAATTTGGAAAACTGATGCTGTCAAGGATGTGGTGCGAGAGCAACTCTCATTCATTACTAGTGGGAATGCAAATGGCACACAGACTTTGGAAGATAGTTTAGTGGTTTCTAATAAAACTAACCTTACACTCCAGGAATCACAAATCCCTGGTTGTTATCCAAAGGAATTGAAGCTTATGTCCATGGAGAAAACTATACACGAATGTGTATAGCAGCTTTATTCACAATCACCAAACTTGGAAGTCAACAAGATATCCTTCAGTGGGTGAATGTATAAAATGTGGTAATACAGAGGATGGAATATTCCATGCTAAAAAGATGAAGACCAGAAATTTCTTCCAACTGCTTCATGTAACTGGTTTGAGCAAGAGAATACTAGTATTTGCCTCTCTCGCATAAATGTATAAACTCTTCACATTTATCTATCACAAATACGTGAATAATAAAGATGATTACATGTTCATTTTATGGAGTACTAAATTGTTTTCCTAAGCTCTAAATAACAGATGATAATTAAGTCTCTTTAAATTTAATACTTAAAAATTTTCAGGTAAAAGAAACAGATTTAGGCTTGACAAAAATAATAATTCTACTCTATGTTCATATTTTCTAAGTGAACAGGATACTACATATTTTCAAAACTTTTAGTATATTGGTTAAATAGCAAAGGTTAGACAGAGGCCTGTGACCCTTTCTGTTTGTTTTGGCACAGTTTGCTTCTGTGATAGAATTATAACCTTAGAAAAAAATGAGGAGGGAAAACAGCAGCCATGTAGGAAAATACACTGAAGAGCAAAGTAAAATTTTTTAAATATGTACCATTATTATACAGTTACCTTGTCATTATTTGTATGTAGTTGAGGAATAATAAACTAATTTTACTTTTCCTAATGTTAAGTAATTTTATAATATTTATTTATTTTTTTTAAAGATTTATTTTTTTTTATTTATACATACAAGCTGGGGTACAAGCCAGAGCTGTGGGGTGGCGAGAGGGTTCACCAGAGACAGAGCGGGGAGCAGAACAGGCAGATCAGAAATACACTGCTGAGGGGAGCAGCGGGCGAAGCAGGAGAGGTCTGCCGCACCATGTGGGATTCTCCCCGGCCGGGCGTCGAACTCGCGCCGCCACTGCCGATAGCTCCACAGCGCAGCGCTTAACCGCTGCGCCACCGGGGAGGCCCTATAATATTTATTAATTAACACAAATATTCTTGATCTTTTTACCTAAAGTAAGTTAGATACATGCTACATATATAATATATAATCATTTAGAAATTCTCTACATACACACATGAATACTTATATAGTTATATGCATACATATATATGCAAGTGAATATATACTCACAAACATGAATGTATATCTTTTGCTTTTTTAAAAATTTATTTATTTATATTCCTAGAAGAATTGGGATGTAGGCCAAAGATGTGGGGGGTGAGAGGATTCACCAGAGACAGAGTGGGGAGCAGAACAGGCAGATCTACTGAAATACACTGCTGAGGGGAACAGTGGGCGAGACAGAAGAGGTCTGCTGAGCTATATATGTGGATCAGCTCCCTGGACTGGGATCGACTCAGGCCAAGCAGTGATAGGACTGAGACTTAACTCCTACACCACCAGGGAGGCCCCTTTTGATGGTCCTTTACGAGCATCCACATCCCCATATCATGATTATTAATTGCTACTGTGCCGAAAATTACTTACATAAGTAGAATTTTTCCACTTTGAGCAAATTCTTCTCGTAGATGCTATCATTAAAAAATAAGAAAAGAAACATACTCAAAGGAATGCATGTTTTTTGAAATAGTACAATATTTTATAAATGTATATTTTATATATATATGTTTTCTGGATATTTTGTGTTTTCCAGATGTTTATTTTGACTGGATGTTTTATTTTAAAACATCTATATGTCCAGTGACCTGAATTCCACTAATCAGTGGAAACAGAATGAACTACTCTAGATAGAGTTACCCTGAATAGCGAATATCAAGGTAAATCTCTTGATCTCTAAAATCCTGATCCACAGCAAAAACAACCTTTTTAGTTTGTCATATTTTTAATGAGGGGGAAACTTCTCTTAAGTATCTTCATATATAGTTCTCAAACACAGCAGATGATTTGTATTGGCAAAGTGAATTTCAGGTTTCAAACAGGTGAATAAATCCATAGGAAAAAATATAAGGGCATCTATTACCTTACCAAGAAATCATATTGAGGTAGCATTAGCAAGATAAATCAGTTAGATGAGGAGTTATAGAAATGTTTCAAAGATAAAGTGTTCGATAATAATATAAAGGAAATAAAAGGTTTAATCACATCTCACAAAACACAAAACAGTAGTGTGTGACAGCATACTCCCAAAATGCAGAATGAATAAGGAATATCAATAAACCTGGTTCCATAGAAACATGAGTTATTTTATACAATACAGACTTTTGGCAACATAGCATTGGAGACTGAGAGAAGATATTCCTATTTTCACAAAGGCTATGATCTCAAGATAATACAATTTCATAATATTTTAGAACTAGTGGGTATCTCCTCTCAACAAACTTGCTTCAGATTTACCTGTTTCTCCACATTTCTCCTAAAGACTTCAGAGAAAGTTCTGGGGAATCATTATTGAAAGATCCCTCCATTTAACATAATTACCTTTGATTAATAGGCTCTATCACATGACCGGATGCTCACAGAGGCAATCATGTTATCCAAAGTTTTGCTAACTTTGTGTTTATAGTGTTAACTTTGCCTCTCTGCAATGCTTAGGGAGAAAATGCTTCTTCACATTTAATGAAGTTAAATGGAAATAGCAGCCAAACTTCACGCAGTTCTATTGGGAAAAATAGAAATTATAGTATATCAGACTATAACTTTCATATTTAGTTGCTCTATGTGCTGACTGCAAGCAGTTAAATGACATGTTGAAAACAACTGGTAGACAGTATTTTTAAAATATATGTGCATGGACTCTCTTGATAATGATTAACTATTTTATAATGACCACAAATTGAATGTGTTTTCAACTACACATATAAAAATTATTTCTTTTTACTCTGCTACTTTACTCCGATGGTGATATATCTACTTGTTTTTATTTCCCTTAGAAACTGTTATGGAAACACTAATTAATGTAAGTCAACTGTTTAACTTCTAATGTTACTGGAGACTTTAAGTAGTCTTAAAATCAAGTATTTGTGTTTACAACACAATTGATGCTTTTAGAAAATTTCTTTATACATGTATTGTAAGTTTTTATAGTATATAAAAAAATATATATATAAATACGCTATAAAAGCTTTCAATTATGCCTTGATCCGTATAAAATAGATTCTATTACCTTAAAAGAAATTAGTTAACTTTACCACCTCTGAAAGGAAAGTCACAGAGGTTGCACAATTTCCAACTTATTTTTTAAGAAAACAAAAACAGTGAGCTATTTTATAAAATGAAATATGATATTCTTTAGAAACTGGAGTTCTGAACATTGTTCATTCATCTGAGATTGTGGTTGAATTTTCCTGGCTGCATAGCTTCAAAGCACTGGGGAGAAGTAAAATCAACTTCATTATTGGATGGACATTCTTGAAGGGACCTGAAATTGCCAAACTCAGGAGTTGCCATAGCTTTATACTCCCCTTGCAAGCAAGCTAAACATTGAGAGGTGCTTTAATCAGCTAATAATTATGAAAGATGTGTGGATACGAAGTCATTTATTTCTGATACTTGTAAGAATCAAATACTAAAGCCAGGAAATAGGAATGTCTCTTCTGCAAGATCCTTCAACTCTGAGGCATAGATAAGAGGACTGTTTATAGGTGGAGACTTATAAGGACACCTCCCTGCATTCACAGACAACAAGGGGGGTGTGTATCATTGGGATCCTCTTGCCTTCCTCAGTAGGAGAAATTCTGGAACCTTGTATCAGATGGCTATCCCTGAGGTAGTGTAATTTTTTTCCATAATGAGCTCCAATGGGGTAACTCAGAGGTACCATCCAGGGCTAATAAATACCCAGTGGCCCAGTGAGGTGTTTCTATGTATTAAAAGCTTCATAGGCACCAGGAAAATTCAATGAACTAAGCCTGAATTCTGCTAGTCTAAGGCAATCTGGAGGAGTTAATGAAGAAATATGACATGTTCACCATGTATCACTTTATCATTTACAAATTATGTTCCTATTCATTGGCTGTTAATTCTCAAAGCACTCCATGTACTGGATGATCTCTGGAGACTAAGAGTTTAAGCCACCTGACAAATTTGTATGGAAGACAGTAGAGTATTTCTTCTAATCTGCTCTGTGATTTAGCGAAGGAATGTCTTCACTGGTAAAAATAGTGCTTATAATCTTGCCCTTTCTATGTCATTATCATATAATCACAAAATATGTTTAGCTGTTTCCAGATTTATTGAACTCCATAAAATCCTAGTAACAACCAGTAGTTTAGAAAGATAAGGAAGACTCTGAGAACTCGTACTGTCTTGAGAAGAGAGGCAAATGGACATGAACCTTTCAGATAATCATTTTTAACTAGGGATTTTTGTAGTCTCATAAAATGCCTATTCCACTCTTGCAGATAAACTTTTGCCTTTATTCCAGGCATGACTTAGTCTGGCTTGAACTACCTAGACCCAGCTGTAGTGTGTTTCACAGTCTGCTATGGACCTTGGCGCTCCAGAAACAGCACTGCTGCAGTCAGGTAGTATTACCTTGCTCCCTCATAGAGCCCAAGGTTGCAACCTCCGGAAGAAAAATGCAAACTTGTCTGGGGACATACTTCTGTAGTCACAGTTCCTGCTAACCGAGATAGATTTTACTGGTCTTTATAGCATCATCCAGGGCTTTTTGATTAATGTAAGAACAAAAAGAATCAGAAGGTAAAAATATTGTGCCTGGAAATGTCTGTACTCTGTGTGTGTGTGTGTGTGTGTGTGTGTGTGTGTGTGTGTGTGTGTGTGTGTGTGTGTGTAAGGTTAGGAGGGAAAAATTAAGAGAAAGGAAGTGTGCTCAAAAGTAGTGTTTTGTACAAATAAATGTTTACCATTAAGCATTATATATTTATTAAAAATCTAAGTCTCCTAGTAGCTTACAATTCTACAGAAGATAGAAGCAAAAAAGATGATGGCCAGATTAGTGGTTGTCTCTGGTTGGGAGAAGAGATATGTATTGATTACTGGTGGTTAAAGATTTCTTTGGGAGATTATGCAAATATTTGAAAATTAGATTATGAATTAACTCTGTATTAAAAATCATTAAGTTGCCCACTTTAAGTGGGCAAAATTTATGTATGTAAATAATATCATAACTATTAAGAAAAAAGTGGTGGAAACTCTCTTTGGGCTAACACAAAATAAATTAATGAATTAAGAAATAGTAATTCATAATTCAAAATAAATTACGAGTATGTTCTTTTCTATCTCCCCAATGCCTTTCATATCTCTTCCAGTCTTTCCATTCATGATGACTGTCTTGGTTCAAATTTTAGTTCAAATCCCAGTACTTACACATAGATAATAGCATGTGTTTATTAATTGGCTTCTAGTTGATTAGTTGTAAGCCTTATTACCCAGATTGCTCCATTCAGTTTTGAGAAGGATTTCTTATTCCTTTTCTCTCTCATGTCTTCCTAAAGCATAGATCTGATCGTGTCACATTCTTACTAAATAATTCACATGACTCAACATTGCCTAAAAAATGCAATGCAAACTTTTAGCCTCATCCATGACTCATATTTTCTGGTTTTATTTTTCATATGATTTTAATGAACCAGAATTCACTTTGGGCATACAAAACAACTTGTCTTGGCCTTAAAACATACTCAATTTTTCTGCTTCTCTGCCTTTTGCCTTTCTTCTGAATTTAAGCTGTCAAATTTTCACCCATTTAGTTCAAATGCTCCCTCCTACATAAAAACTTCAATTGCACACATCAGATTTACAGCCTTAAAAAATTACACCCTTCGGTATATCTTAATTAGTTGTGTGTGTGTGTGTGTGTGTGTGTGTGTGTGTGTGTGTGTGTATTGTGTGTGTGCTTGCCTCTCTGCTGTATCTACCTACTCAATAAATTAAGTTGAATGTTAAACAGATGTCATATCATAAACCTCTTTATTTGTAATCACAGAAAAAGATAGATTCTTATAAAAATGATGCATAGCAAAATGCCTTCTGAAGGCATTAATGGGGATCTTTCGCCTCTTCTCAAAATACCACACATCTTTAGGCTCCTGCTTCTTTTTCTTTTCTCCACCCTACCCCTTATGGCCAAATATCTCCAATCCATTCCAATCCCCAAGATCCTCATCACTGAGAAAGCTCTAATTTTGTCATCCAGCCAGTTCAGTGCCAGCTCTATCTATTGAATGCGCACTTTATTAACTTATCTCATTCAAGAACCACTCTCAATATGAGACTAAATTGTACAAATTGAATACAGAAAGACAAAATGTCCCTCTGTTGGAAACTGTACAATATTGAGACACTATGGGGTATTGAATTATGAAAAATAGCCTCCTTTGAATATACTTCCTTGGTGCATTTTCATCGAACTCATGTAGAAACCTGTTCTCTGCCTCTGCTGTACAATGAGAAATGATAATGGTGCATAATTCTGAGACGCCATTGTGGGAAATGATTACTAAGAATCAAAAACAAGTGAGAATCGCTACGGAGAAGAGATGGTGAATGGCAGCTTGTTGAATTTTTAAAAATACTTCTACTTTTATTGCAGCTGATTCAAGTCATTAAAAAATATGATATGGACTTCACATCTTGGCAGCACACAAAATTCATGCTGCGTATTTTATAAAAATACATATTCTTGGGTCCTACACTATTCTTTTCAAAATATGCAGTAGTGAGGACTATGAACTAATGTTTGAGTTTTTCAGGAAATAACTGGTCCTTAGGTTGGCATTTGAGGGTTACTGAATCTTTGAAACATACTTAATGACATCCAGTTTTTTTTTATTTACCAGACTACTGGTCAGATTTTAGAATTTATTACTGAAATTCTTGGGAGTCACACAATCTTGCAGAATAAATATTTAAGTCTCAATGCTATGACAGTCTCAGAGTAGAAATGACATTCTATTTGGACTTCTATAATGGACTTTAATCCATTTGGTATTTTGAATTTATCCCAAAGAATCTTAAAAATTATTTATGCTCTCATACATCACACACACAAACACATACCCACACACATACACATACACATACACTCTCTCTCACATACATATAATAAATTCATCCTGAAATTTCAAAATACCATAATTGTAATACATAAAATTAATTTCATAACACTTGTAATAGCAAACACATTCTCAGAAAATTGAATTATTTTAAATTTTATCCCATCAAAAATACTGTCACTTTAATGAGTTCTACTGCCTTTTAAATTAAGGGATAACAACATGATTTATAACTTTTGTTATAACATTCTTTGCTTTGAAGACAGATAACTTATGAAGAGAGAAGCTTAAAGATGTGGATGAAATTTATAAAGTAAAACATGTAAACAATATATTTGAAGGGTACATAGATGTTAAAGTCCATATTTTTCTAGAATATATAAAATTCTTATCTGTGAGAATTTGAGAAACTCTTACTATGAGAACTAAAGTTAATGAACTTTTCAGACTAATTTTCACATTACCTTTAGGTGACCCTATTTAATCAAAAATAAAAACCAATATATACTAAGAATGGGCTGAATTTAGATTTAATTTTCATCCCTACCATTTTTTACTCTAGATTTAATTTATTTAACATTGATCTTTAGTGATCATGTGTGAATTCATTTCATAATGAGTAAGAGGAAGAAAATGTGACCCTTTTTGATTAGTCAAAATATTTTTACCACATACAAGATACCCAAATTAAAAAAAAATTGTTAAAAATATTTAACTGATACAGATTGAGTCACTGTATATTTTCATGTGACTAGAAATATTTTGTCAAAATATTCTAAGACTTCATGCTAATACAAAATTTAGAATTTTAAACTATCAATATTTATTGTTTAGAATTCCTGAAAGATTGCTTATAGATATTTAATATTTTTTGTTGTTAAGACATTACTTGACTGTTGAACTGAAACTATGTTTCATAGAAAACTATGTTTTCTTCTTGGCAATACCAAAATGCCTTTGATAGAAGAACATAATTTACATATTTAAATCAGAATTATTTTTAAGTCATTATTCATTTGTCCAAACCCATGGAATGTACAACACCAAGACTGAACCCTAATGTAAGCTATAGACTTTAGATGACAGTGATGTGTCACCATGCAGGTTCATCAACTGAAAGCAATGTGATTGTGGGGGAGAGGAATTATATGGGGTATATCTGTGCTTTCTGCTCCAATTTGCTCTGAAACTACAACTGCTCCTTTTAGAATCTTTTAAAGGCTATTAAACCTTTAAATAAATAAATAAATAAATCAGTCAGTCAGATTTATTTATTTATTTTTGTATCTGAGGTTATATTAGTGTTCAATTATTCCACTAAATGCCCACTGAAGGTGGCATCAAAGTAATACAGCTAGATGTATAGGTATAGCTATAGGTAGAGATAGAGAGATATAAATGATAGAGATACTAGAAATAATTTGATATGTGGTATCACTGAAGTAATCATGATGAGAAAAAAAAAGCAGATATATAGAAATGACTGTTTTACACAGCAGTCTATCTCGTTTCAAAATTTAAGTTTGGAATAGCATGATTCCTATTAGAGTCTCTATAGATCAATTTGGGCCCATTTTCACCTGTTTGAATCTCAGATTCTTCAATACTGGTATGCTCATTAATAAAATAAAATGAGATGTTGAAAATATATTGTCTGGGAATGTTCTTCCTATCTTAAATAATTTATCATTCAGTTTACTTCACTGGAAAAATATCAACGAAAGGATACCACTGTCTTTCAAGGAAAGCATAACCTAAGCTTAAACACATAAATCAGTTTAGGAGATATTGTGGTCATTTACAGGGTGTATATGTTCTGATACTTAAAGTTCGTTGTCAATTTATCGTTTTTAGTTTAATCTATTAAATAAATCTCTAGTTATGTTACTATGTTCCTGGCAAGGGGCCCCATAAAGCATGATCTACAAGGCCAGGTTGGGAAAATCATAGTCTTATGTTTATTTTCTTCTCTAACATCAAGTTAAGCTCTATAAAAAAGAACTGTTTTATATGATTGCATATTTCATGAAGTTAAGTACTCACATTAAATAACAGCCTTTAAAACTTGAAGTATATGCAATTATTATTCTTATACTCATTTAAGTATAATAGGGTGGTCCTCCGGAAAAGGGGAGGTCCCAGGTTCCCTGCCCCACCCAAGGAAGGGTGCAGCTGAGCGGGAAAGAGAAGCTGGAAAGGAGACTGAGGAAGGAAGGAAGGGAGGGAAGGATGGGAGGAAGAGAGAGAGGATGGAGAGCCAGAGGTGACCTGGAGGAGGCCCAAGGAGCAGAGAGACATGTTTCGGCGCTGCTCTGGCCTGGACTGATTGAAACAGCTGTGGGTGAGAGACCCGTGGGGAGGTGACAATGGCAGTGTTTATCTTGATTTTGATTTTGCTCTTTTCCACCCAGACTTGTCTGACTGTTTCAGACCCTTTTCTGTGGGTCGCTGCTGGAACGTGCCTTAGGCTGTAGCAACTTTTGGGCCTCAGTGGCCCTGCTTTGAGCCAACCCTGTTTGGCTGTGCATTTACCTAGGAGGGGATGGGTAACTTCGGGTGCTTGATTTGGAAACTAAATTCTTCCCCTTTTCTGTATTGCCACTTATTAAAGTTCCTTCTCCATTAAAGGTCTTATATGTTTTGTCCTAATGTGGCAGCTGGCAGAACCTATTTAGAGCGGGCAGGTTTGGGAGTTCTGGGGTGTTCCTCTCCTTGTTCTGTAACATAAATTATTAAATAGTTGATAAAAAATATGTACCAAGAAGTTGCACTGTAAGAAACATGTCACCTGAATATACAGAATTGTACCAATAAACATTAACTGTCACATTTCTAGCATTATGGGGGGTTCTGGGTTAGGTGTCCCTTCAAGAAAAATTAATATTAATATTTCAGTCTCAGTTATAAAACAGCTCTTCATGTGTTACTCATAAAGGAAGATTTATTACCTTCATATCCTCTTAATAATTTATTTCTTCCTTTCATCAGGTATAATCTCATACCACAGCCCTTTGGCCTTAAAGAGTATTTTAATCTTTTGGCCGAGAAAACCTTTTAAGCCAGTGCTTGACACTGAGTGAAAGTAGATAGTGTCATTAAGAAGCTTGAGCTTGAAGGTCAGCTTCAGTTCATCACATATCTGCAGGAGCTCAAGGTAGAAAGGAAATCCCTTGGTTTCCAATCTCCATGTGAACAGAATTCCTTTCAATAAGAAAGAAGACAAAAGAGACTGATCAAGCTCCCACTTCCAGGGATGAGGCTCAGGAAAATGGTTCTAACAGGGGTTATTTCTTAGCATTTGACATGAGGAAATTTACACTGAACTTGGGGTAACTTACAGGAAAGGCCTGTAGATTCCCATTATCAATAGCTGATCATGATCATAGTCTATAAAGAGCCATGAATCTACTAACTGATAATCATCTTTAATTATTCACATTTGAAGTCTTCCAGAGGAAGAAAATGATAATATTCTCTACTTTTTCCTGTGTATATTTATTTTGTTAATTAAGAGTTATGACACAGAATTTCTCATGAATTAAAGGAAAAAAATTTTTAAGTTACATTACAAAGGGGAAAACACAAATGCAACTTCCTGAATTTTTCATGAACTTCACTCGGAAGGCACTACATATTTTGGAATCAAATAGCATGGATGCCTTAGGACACATAAACAATATAACTGAATCAAAGAAATTTGAGAAGTCTTATAGTCTTACAGATACTTCTCACTTTAGAAAAGAATTACTGAAGCAAATAAAATTATAAAATGGGATGGAAGCATAGAGTTTATGATTACTCTTTTTTAAAATTTCAGTTTCATTGAGGTACAGCTGATAAATAAAATCATGAGATATCTAATGTGTATATCCTGGTGATTTCATATCTGTATACATTAATTACTAGTCTGAGTATCTCAATTAATTTACAAATTTATCATTTTCTTTTTTGGCAAGATGACTGTACTTGATAAAAGCTACGAGATAAAGGGAAACAGAGAAGCATACAAACAGACTATGAGAGGGTCAAACTAATTTTCAACAAACTTGAAGTATTTTCTTTATCATTCATCCATTTCTCCATTCAAGCTAGACATATGTGTATATACAGGAAAAATGCTAAATATCTATGTATTTCAGGAGCAGCTTTGGATACAATGATAAAGAGGCAAGAGCTATACACTAAACAGATTAAGATAGAGCAGTGAAGACCTGTACAAAACAAGCACCATTACAAGGCAGAATATTAACAAAAATCTAACATAGATGTCTACAGAAAGAAGATAGAAGTTTTTACAACAACAAAAACTCCCATTTAAAAATGTGATGAGGAACGAAGTAAATTAAAAACAAAAAACAAAAAACGGCGACGACGATGTCCAAGGCACCAACAGATACATGAAAAGATGCTCCACACCTCTAATCATCAGGGAAGTGTGCATCAATAGCACAGAGAGGTTTGCCCTCCCACCTATAGAATGATGATTATCAAAAAGACAATCAATATGTGTTGGCAAGAGTGTGGAGACTAAGAAATCCTTGTATTCTGCTGTTAGGAATATAAATTTAGTCACTACAGAGAACAGTATGGTGTTTTCTCAAAAAAAAAAAAAAAGAAAAGAAAAGAAAAGAAAACTGATACAGCAATTCCACTTTTGGGGTTATAGCCAAAGGAAATGAAAACAGGATATTTTTTGAAGTGATAGCTGCAATCCCATGTTTATTGCATATTTGCCATTTGTGATGACATGGATAGAACTGAAGGGGCTTACGTTAAATGAAATCAATCAGGAGAAGTAAGACAAATATCAGATGCTTTTACTCATATGTGGAATATAAAGAAACAAAAAGGAAGAGACAAAACTAAACCAAAACAAACACTAGAACTCCAACGGTAGAATGGAGGCTAACAGATGTGAGGGGTTGGGAACAAAGTAGAGAGGGAGTTTAAAGGGTTAGGGTGAAAGATTACAGGTGACTTGTATGTTGCTGTAGTATGGTAAATATATCTGAAAAGTTGTGAACTTATACCTCCTAGGCATATGTGGTGCTGTAAACCAATGTTTTCTCAGTAAAAAAATAATACAAAATATTTTGCAAAGCAAGTATGAGTGAGCTTCAAGAAACAGAAATGGCTACCATGCTCACATATTTAAGAGAAGACAATGAGGGGCCTCCCTAGTGGCCTAGGGGTTAAGTCTCAGCACTACTACTGCTGTGGCCTGAGTTCAATCCCCGGCCAGGGAGCTAATCCACATGGTGCAGCAGACCTCTCCTATCTCATCTGCTGCTCCCCTTAGCAGTGTATTTCAGTAGATCTGCCTGTTCTGCTCCCCACTCTCTCTGGTAAATCCTCTCACCCCTGCACCTCTGGCCTATACCCCACTTCTTCTATGCATAAAGAAATGAAAATAAATCTTTAAAAAAAAGACATCAGTCAAAGTGAGTACTGGGAAAACACCTATGTATATATTTTCAAATCTCTATGGAGAACTTTCAATAGGAATGAAGAATAAAATCTTCACATGGAGGAGAGTCTACACAATCATTCGAGATGGCATTGATAACTGCTCAGTGGGAGATGACGATTTTAACCTAAGAAGGCAGAAACACTTCAGGAGATAATGGGAGGGTGTGATTCCTTCATAGGATAATGCAATTCTGAATCAGGGGACAAATACCATTTCTCAGTAGCAATATGATATAAGTAGCACCAGGAAGTACAGGTTTGTAGTCGAATTAGCACTATCGACCTCCCTTTATCCAGCAATGTTAAAATTGTCTGAAAGCAGTGACAAAGACCATAAGGATTACTAAGAGTTGGGATTTATTAGAATAGAAATAAGAAAATTCAAACATTTGAGAGATTTTAGAATATTAATGAAAAGACAAAAAAGAACAATATGGACCTCACATTATAAGCTAAGGAGAAAAGTGAAGTCAGACAGATGTTGATGAACAAGAAATATAAGAATGGTCCAAGGGGTTAGACCTCAGAGTGAGAACAAATTTCCAACTAGTTACTAATGAAGGCAAAAGAAAAGTGAAGAATAGAATAGTTCTGTCAGACTGGGAAATTTCAAAGTTCAAAATCAATAAAATTGATCTAGGACCCACAGTGAACAAAACAGTAGGTCTTACTGATCCAGATATTTGAGGAATGAGATATTTGGTTAAGTAAATATGCTGACTTAGAATTAGCATTATATAATTATATAGCTATATACACAAAATATATTCATTTAATATATTCTTACTAATAACTAAGGACATGGGATTTTGCCAGATAGACTATTATTTTATTCCCAACAGTCATGGAAATATCTGAAATGCTGAACACCCATAGTATCTAGTCAATATCCATGAAATATTCAAGTAATATAAAATAGTGTATATTGATTTCTATGTCTCCCCTTCTTTAACACATGTATGTATATATTTTTCACGTGTATCCATATCTATAAACTATTCTATGCAGATCTGCATAGTCCCAGGTGTGAAAGAGCTCATACACATTGTCATGTTAAGACTTGATTAGAAGGAGGGGTGAGCTATTTTTATATCCACTTTCAGTTATATATTACATGAATTTTAATGCAAAGCAAAATGTTCCTTAGTAGGTCCTTTGAAAAGTAACAGGAAGATAGAAAAGTCTTGAATGACAACGTTAATTGGGAGAAAGAAACAAAAACCACAATAGGACAAGCAATGATCATGGAAGGTTTTCCTTCCATGGAGAGTGCTGAACTAGACCAGGATAAAAAGTCATCTAAATGAAAAGCTCAAGACCCCTTCTTTCCATCTTTTATTTACTATGGCATTTTTATACATTATATTTTTGATATCCAAAGGGAAGATGGCATGGGTTGCCAATTCCCATGAAGTAAATTATATAATTCAAATTTTACTGAATAAATACCCTCCATTTTGAATGATTCAGGAGAGCCTTCATGATTACCATTAACGGCTGAAGATACACTACTCAGAGGAAGTCAAACTAGTCATATAAATACATGCTAGCCAGTGAATTATTACATAATTCACGTTGTCATTTAGCACTAGGCATTTGTCAGAAAAAAATAAGGATTAATTACTAACTGTGGTGGACAAGAAATGACATTAACTATCCAGCTCTATTTCAATGGTTTGGAATGCTCACACCCTACCCCACACTGAATGAGGTTCCCAAAGACATGATGCTAATTGTTCCTGCTAGACTAGAAATAGGGCAAATTGCCTACTCTACCTCCCCGTAACCAACATAAGTGCTTGTTTTAAGCAGAGGAAGCAGAAGGGCTTGTTTTGTTTCTTTTGTTTTGCTTTTAATTATGGTTATTGAAGTAATATTGATTTACAACACTATATAGTTTAGGGGTAAAGGTTCATATATGTGCAAATATATGTTATCATACCACACCCAACCCAAATCCCTTATAGTCCTCCACCTTCGTTGATTGGACCTTCTCCCCATTATGGTCCCACTCTCCTCCCTCTGCTTCTGATTGCCTCAGTTATGCAGTCAGATTTCTAGGGTTTGCTCTGTTTTTGTCTGTTCCTTTGTTTTGTTTCTTTATATTCCACATAGGAGTGAAATCATTTGGCATTTGTTTTTTTCTCTCCGATGTACTTTGTTGAATATTATCCCTACCAGTTCTATCAATGTTATCACAAATGACAAGATTTCATCTTATTTTTTATGCCTATTTGGTTTTTAGAAGTTAACTTGGTTAGAGGAGGTTTGGCTGCAGTGAGAAATGAGAGCCCCAAATACAAGGGAATAAAATTTCCTTTTATGGAACAGCTCAGAGAGGAGCAAGCCAGTGGTGGTGGTTGGTGAGGCCATCCTCAACACAAAGCTTCCAAGATTCCATGCCTCATCAACAAGTCTTCAAGCCAGAAAACTAAGCAGAGAAGAGAACTCAAAGCAAACATCTTACAGAGATAGCAAAACATAACTTGGAAGTAGCAACACTTCCATTAATATCTCACTAGCTTGAAATTGTCCCCAGCCACTGTTAGCTGCAAAGTGGCCTGTGAAATACAGCCTCTAATAGTATATTTCATGACAAATGAAGACAGAGTGACTGGACTGTGGGGATAGTTGACTTTTCTACCATTCAAGCAATCAGGAGAGATGTGTGCTAATTTCACTTGTAAAGCGCCACCTAGAACTACACTGTGGATATCTTTCTCTCTCCCTCCCTCCCTTTCTCTCTCTCACTCTTATATTTTTCCCAATTCTCCTATTCTTATTCTTTATACCAGACTTATTCTTTATAGCAGTTTATTTCTGCTAAAGTTGTTCCACCTGTCTCAATCTGCTCAGCCTGCTATAGTAAAATACCACAGGCTGGGGGCTTAAACAACCATTTATTTCTTATAGTTATGAAAACTGAGAAGTCCAAGATCAAGGTGCTGACAGATTCAGTTCTCAGTAAAGGGCCACTAACCTTCTCTCTGGCTAGGAGGAGATCTTTGCTCTTATGTCCTGTCATGGTGAAAGGTGGAGGAGAGAAAAAAAGAAAGAGGGAGAGTGGGGTGGGAGAGGGAAGACGGGGGAAGGGGGGGAAGAGAGAGAGAGAAGGGAGCAAGAGGGAAAGAGAAATTTGTTTTCTCTCCTTTAAAGGACACTAATCCCATTATGGGGACCACTCTCTCATGCCTCATCTAATCTAGTCCTTCCCAGCATCCAAACATCAAAATACTATTACACTGCTAGGGGTGGTGTTAAGTGTCAACATATGAATGTTGGAGGGATGTAAGCATTCAGTACACATAAAAAGAAGGAATCCACGTGCCCTAGGCTTTCTTACTAGTAAAAATGATCTTTATGTCATTGACTCAAATTAGCGTATTTCAACAAAAAGTACCAGAAACAAACATGTTTAGACACCTGCCATCTCAAGGTTTTCCATGTACTCACTAATTTTCACAGTCACTATTACAAAAATATTTTACTGAATAGTAGTATGGATATGTTAGTATACAGTGTGAGGCATTTAGCTACATAAGTGGATTCATTTTAAAATAACATTATATTCATAGAGTAAGGTATCAACTTATATTTCCCATCTTATTTCCATTAATCTGTGAAATAAATCTGGGGCAGAAATTAAAATCAAAATTCTATATTATAAAGGGAGAAAGCAAAGTTCTAAGAAGGAGAATGACTTGCCTGCTACTACCCAGTCAGTCAGGAAACAGAAATGAAATTGAAACTCAGCTCTTTAAACATTTCCTATTTTCAAGGTAATATTTCCCCCCATACCAGAGTTCTCCAATGACTGTCAAATGTTCAGAGACAGACAGACTAAAACCACTGAATCACCAAGGTAGTAAATAATGAAAATTTTTAGCACACACCAAAAAGCCAGTTTGAAAGCTGGGAGCACTTAAACCATAGCATGGAATGGGATATAGAGCTGTGGAGCCAACCATACAGCAAGGAAGACAGGTGGGAGAACCTGTTCTTCATGAAGAATGCAATAGGGTAGAGGAGTTTTCTGAACAGAAGTATGTCATAACACTAGTAGTATTTGAGAGAGATTATTACAGTGGAAGGGTGGATTGGGAAGGAATGAGCAGGCTGATCAGTTAAAGAGCAGTTGCAGTATTCCAAGCATGAAGTGATGAAAGGGTAGGCTTCAGTCTTAGCAGTCAGAATAAAAAAGAAAGGGTAAATTCCAGAGACATTCAGGAAGGAAAAATGACTGAACACAGTGACAGATTGCCTCTAGAGAATTTTAAAATGGAAAATGTCAAAAATTACTTTTCTCTTTGTATTCATTATATTTTCATTTCATTATACTTTTCATTAATTCTTTATGACCTGCCATTGAGCAACAAGAACAATTTCAATACTTAAGAAGAAATGTGAATATCACTCTGAAAAGTATGAGATGAAAAATGTGTAAAGAACACTGCATATAGTAAGTGCTCAATAAGTGTTCATGAAGAATTAAATTTCAAAGTCACTCAATATAAAGAAATTTCCTCTTTCAGAGATTGGCTTATGGACCTAGGGTTGTCACAATTGAGTTATATAAGGTATGAATTCAAGAAAAAAAAAATGGAGATGTTAAATGTTTGAAACAGTGGAATCTCACCAGAGATTGCTTCAGAAATTTAAGAAGTTGACACAATCAACTTGAAAGTAAGTGAGAATTTGCTAATATAATTTTTATAACAGAGGTAAAGTTATCTAAATATATATTAGTAATTCTAGAGTTCACTTAGGGAAATTTAAAAAATGAGACAGTATCAGTTAAATTACAAGAAAACAGAAATGAAATCTGTACTTTTTTGTGTATGATAGTAATTGAACTACTATTATGAGCCACAAAAAATAAATAAGGTGGGAAAGAATAAAGACATCCAGCTTATTTCATGGAATTAAAACATGTGAATGACAAAGAAATTAATTATAGGTGAAAAACATTGTGGATAATTAAAAAAACATTTAAAGTCAATCTAATCAATAACATAAAAATATATATTTTTGTATTTTTTTACTTTCATAAGTAAAAAAAGTTGCCACCACTTCACAAAATTGTCCTAGCTCAAAACTGCATTTATATTACATTCTCATCAAAAAGTTGAAATACTGTTGAAGCACACGAAATTGCCATGAAGTGAATTTCTCATAATCTAGTTGATTTGAAAAGTTTCAACTATGTATTAATATAGATTATGAAACTGACTGCAGAAAAATGTCTCCAAAGACTGTCTACTTCTATGAGTTCATTCACTTTCTTCATTTATACACTGAGCTGAGTATGATTTTTGGAGTTACCCAGGAATTTGCTGATTCACACATAAGTCATTCCCTTACAAACCCTGTTAGAGATTTATAGTTGGAATTAATCTGATTTCATTTTCTTAACAAAATTATTTTTTCTTATCTCTTTTTGAACTTGTATATAGATATTCAGCTATGGATTAGTCTTCCATGAGGAAATCATTTCGTATTTGTTGAATGAGTACATTACATTTTCAACTCCCCTTCTTCCTCTGACCATAAATATAGATAGAACTAAGAAAATTAACTGGAATCTCTTCATGTTTTTGCATCCCCCCTCACCTATATTAAATAACATGGCTAAAATTAGATACATATTTGGAGTCTGAACTTATTTTTATGCACATTAAAATATTTTAAAGGTCAAAATAGATTTGAACCAAAATCAAATGTCTCTGTTTTACTAAATATGAAATATTGATAGTAGGATTGAGATAAAGATATTTTTTTTCTGCAACAGTAATTAAATAACATTTAAGGACTTCTGAGGTCATATTTTTCCTAATATTAAGTTAGAAGTTTCATCTAATCTGCTTTTTTCTTTTCATTTAATCTACTTTTCTTGGATGAATATTTTACATAATAAACTCAAAGTACAGCTCTTATATTTTTTTGTGTTGTCCTCAGCTTTACTTTAGTGTTCAAGTTATTTATGTTTTCTCATTATTTCCTTAACAAAAGATGCATAGAAAAATCTTTCAAAGGTTGAAACTAGATACAGTTTTCAACGTACTTGACATTACTCCCTCATTTTAAGTGAAAAGATGTTTGCATGTTTATGTCTTTATCAAAAATAGTTAATGTCAGAATTAGCATTTAATCTTATTCTAGACTTTATTTTTCTGCTTCCATTAAAACCTTAAATACTGAAGTATGGCACTGAATATATGTATAAATATATTGTACATAAAGAGGAAATAGAACATTTAATGTGTCTCCTTAAAAAAGACTGGTTTAATACAACAAAAACACACACAAAATGTACAATAAAATAATAAAACAGTTGCCTTGAATGCATTTCCTTCTGTTGGACCTGTTTAAGGTCACTTCAGTTTTCATTAATTCATTCAGTTTCCCACATTGTGTTTTAAATCCATAAAGCATTGATTTTCTATATAATTCCATTGTCTTGCTGGGTCAGTATATACAAGTAATGTCAGACTTGGATTTTAAGGACATAATGTTTTTGCACTTGGTTTCCCTTCTCTATTTCTCCACCTCAATAAATATGTGAAACCTCATAAGGACCGAAAGAGAAATATGTTGATGGCAAAATAGTATGTCAAAAACCCTCGGTGTGAATTCCAGTGTAATTTTAGATACATGTATACCAGCTAGCTGTTGAGCTTTTTCTCCTTTTCAATTTATTGCCAGTTGAATACTACCAGAGACCATCTTAGTAGTCAGTGTAGTGAAATTATTTTAAATTTCCTATATTTATAGAACCAAGTGGTTTATGATCATTTTCACCTTAGTATGATCATTACAGATTGCTTTATTATATATCACACATGAAAAACTAATCCTCAGATGGATTTTGTCAAAATGGTAAAAATAGTATGTATCATATTTGCACATTTAAACTCAAGTTTTCTCCTTGCACTAGTCTTTCAAGTCACCAGCTAGTTAACAACTGTAACTTTGTAAAAGATTTTTCTCAAGGAGAAACATTTACGTTTCTAGATGAATAAGAGGTTACATCTTAATAACCTTCAAAACATATCACTACTCCCTTAAAATAAGCCTTCAATTGTCAGGCTCCTGTTGGTTAATTTCCTTTGCTAGGAAGACTTTATCCCATTTTCATTGCTCTCCTGCTGGCAAAAACCTGCTCATGTCAAATCATATATATTACAGCACTTTTGAGTTTCTCTAAAAATTCATCTTATTTTTTTAATGATAGTATGTGCCCACAATAAAACTATAACTTACAAAGTAGGAAATAGATTTAAGAACAATATAAGAAGACTTTTTTCTATAATTAGAGTGGCCTAACAGTGAAATAGGCTTTCTCTTAAGTACTTTATCACAGTACCTTAGCTAGTGTTGTATGACCACAGTCAAATGGCAATGAAAAGAAACCTGCATCTACCAGAGGTGGATCTAGATTAGTGTTTCTCCAAGTTTTCTTATCAAGGGAGTCTACTGAAAGTTTTGTTTTCTTTAGTTCTGACTATCTGTATGTTAGCTGGATCCCCCAGGTCATTTTATAATCTGGCATTTTTGGAAGCACTGCCTTAGATGGTCCTGAAGACAACTTTCAACTCAGAGAAGGTAGTTGATTTAGAGTCAAGGACATGTCTAGTGAATGCTCTAAGTTGTTTTTAAACTGTGGATACTTAACGTGAGTATTGAAAATGGCTGATGAAGTGCATAGCATATGCAATGTGAAAACTAGATAGAAAGGGGAAAAAAGATGAAAGAAACGAAGGGAGGGAGGAGGAACAAAGGGAACGTGAGAGGAAGGAAGTGTTGATTAAATCGAAGAGGGGTATTTAATCCTTGTTAAATTTATGTACTAAGTTTCAGATGTATCTAGGTCAGAGCAGCAAATGATATTAAATATGATTCAAAGCCCTTGTAAAATATTGGATCACTGCACATTTTTTTTTCTTGTCCTCCAGGATGAGAAAGTATTTTATAACGGGAAAAGAAGATACAACATTTGATATCTATGAATCTCCTAGAAAATTCCAGAAATGTCTGACTGGGAAAGGTAAAGAAACCAAATACCAATATAAACACATTTACAATGTCTTGGCTGGATCTAACTTTCCTTCCTTCTTTCCCTTCTCTCTCATCTTTCCCTCCCTTCCTTCCTTCCCTTCTCCTTCATCTTTCCCTCCCTTTCCCCTCCCCTCACTTTCTCCCTCCCTTTCTTCCTTCCTTCTTGAAAAGGTATGCTGAAATACATTCAAATTTCTATTTGGTCATGTTTTTGTTTTGATAAAATTATACTCCTACAATTGAAATTATAAAAAAAATAGTTTCTCTTCTTAGACATGTGAAACAATTTAAGGACGACCACATGTTCTAAGAGTGACAAGTTTCCCAATTCAAAGTCTAAATAGCTTCTCTGAGTAGCTCTTAGAATAAAAGTCATATAAAATAATCAGCGAGACACTTGTCTTCATATAGAGCAAAATATACTAAGATAATAATTCCATAAGACAAAATCTTAGCTGCTTTATGCAACTTTATTATTTATGAATAATACATCATAATATGTGTAGTGTCACTCACACCAAAAGTGAATTTCCCTCCTGAGATGACTCAATTTCAGTGACGGATCAGTTAACCATATACATACATTCTCTACAAATGCAATTTACTGCATAAAAACATGAAAGTGTTGTAATGACTTGTTTTATTTAATGAATTCAAAATATAGCTGATTATATTATTGTGCATAATTATAAGAGCTAGTTTTCAAAATTTGCAAGGGAAGATTTTAGATTAATATAATTTTATTATGTATATATTGTTAGTCAGTTTGGCAGTGTGTTTCCTTGGAATATTTCATAGACGGCACTCAAGGGCAAATAAAAAATGAAATTCTTAGGAAATAACATCTTTTAAATATTTTCCCACCCAGGAGGGGAGATGGAGGTGGAGAGGGGAGGGAAGAAAACAATGAGGGGGAGAGCACAATGAACTGTGGTGGAGTACTATGCTTTGGTGGTGGAAGACTCTGGTTACCACACCTGAGGGGAGCAATCCTATATTGTGAACAAACTATGTAAAATAATGATACAACATTAACAACAACAAAAATTATTTGAATCATTCTACACAGGAAAATGGTTTCTTACTTTGGGTTTATAGCACTGTGAAGCCTTAATATCTTCTGATTCTCCCAGAAATTAACGTGATAATTTTGGCTTAAGACAGCATCTAGAATATTCTCGATTTTAGGTAGAAAAGCTAGAGGATTCACAATGAAAAACCTATTTTGTAA
This sequence comes from Scalopus aquaticus, assembly GCA_004024925.1. Lineage (NCBI taxonomy): Eukaryota > Metazoa > Chordata > Mammalia > Eulipotyphla > Talpidae > Scalopus > Scalopus aquaticus. The sequence goes on from PVIJ01000339.1 coordinate 66,284, forward strand.
TGCCAGGCTTCAGTGTAACAAGAGAAGAGCAGAAAGTTACTAAGGGTTTCTCATGTTGAAATCTCACCTACGGCACATTTTTAATTCAATCTAATGTATCTCAACCCATACATAACTTTGGAGAAAATGCCAAAGAGATGATTTATTTCATTCACTTATGTGCTAAAAATATCATTGAGCAGCTATTATTATGTGCTTTTCATTTTATTTTTTATTATCTACAAAATACCAGGAATAAAAGAAATTATAAATCAGGATAAAAGGAATCAATTGTATGGCGAATGATGAAATTGAACTTTCAGTGGTTAAACCAACGTAGTACATATACATGTTGAGTTTTAATGATGCACACCTGCAACTTATATACTGTTATGATGAAAAGCTACTTCAAAATATTAATAAAAAGAGGCACTACAAAAGAAAAATAAATAAAGAAATGATTTTGACATGATTATAATTCTTCAGGAGCTCACAGAGTTCTGAAGAAATACACAGTTGGAAAAAATAGAACTAAATGGAATTAACTCCTTTTTCCCTGTAGAGATACAAAATGAAATCAAATTTACATTGAAGTAATATTACAGTAGATCCAAGCCCCTCAACTCTCTTCCAACTCGGGTTTTGCCCTCTGCATATAGCTCTAACTTCCTGGCGATATTTAGAGTGGGGCTGTGAACCTACTAATGCTATTTTGATATCAGGTTTCCACTCTGCAGGGTTAGCAGTCAGACATGAGTGTCAGAGATCAGTGTATGGCACCAACCTCACTTTTGTTCTGTTTGCAGCAAACTACCTGCTCCCAGAGCGCTGAACTTGCCCATGCTTCTACTCTTCAGCCCACAGATGAGCACGTTTCCCTACACACCCCTCTCTGGCTGGCAAGGATGTGAATGTATTATCATGAGCTGTGCTCAGACCATCAGTCTCTCTGTACTTGCACAGAGCTGACTGGCTAGTTAGGATTTGTTCAGTTCAACCTCGGTGTGACTAATCTGTCATGAGCCTTCCTTATTGCATAACCCCATAGAGATTCACTTGAGGTGTAGTCTTTAATGCATGATAAGGAAAGGAAGGTACTGGGGAAAAGCATGAAATAACTGTAATTGCCTTCAGTCTTTTTTCTGTCATGCTCCCTGTGTCATTTCTGTTTCACATTGCCCTTTAAAATGTTAGTTAGACCATTTCCTTATTTTATAGAGTACATTGTAGTTTATGAGGCTTATTTGATATTTCATTAAGAAAAGTGTACTTTGGTGTGAATGAGTTTATTTCTTCACTCTCAGTAGGTATAGGAAACAGACAGAAATAAAAATGATGTTTATGATAGTAACAATAACTAGGTTTTTTAAAGCATTTACTATTGACCAGTTATAGTCCTAAGTAGATTTCATGTATTATTTCACTTAATCCCTAAACCCAAGGGGTACAGTATCATTCTCCTTTACAGATGGGAAAAGTGGCAAAAAGACAGTGAACTATGAGAAAAGGCATTTAACTCAAGTTCTAATGGAAGCATCTGTATGCTGAGCACTGGGCCACACTGCATCCCTCAGTAAAATGTGAGGTATCCAGTTTTGGTGTGAGGGCAATCATATGGTGCAGAGGAATGACCGGACTCCCAAGCACACCATGTAGATGAATGTTTGATTCTATGGGCAACATATACATCTATAACAGATTAAGCGAATGGGGCTGACTTATTGAGAGGGATTCATTGCAATCAACCTAAAACTAGAAAGGACAGAGAAGAGGGTGTCTGAAAGTCACTTCAAGATAAATGAATCAATTCATAAAGAAACATGCAGTCATTAAGATCAAGTATGTCTACAGAGAGTAGGAAATAGGCATAATATGTAAATTTTAGATCTGATAACATCAGATTGTAAGGGCTCGATCTGACAAAATGAAGTAGATATTAGCAATGTCTGCTTGATAGGAAAGAGTTTTTTCATTGTTTTTGTCCAAGTTCTTCTAATACTACTAGATCTCTAATAATAAAGGGAAGAAAGCAGTTTCTCAAACACAGGTATTTGCAAACTAGCTAGTTGGGTTCTAGGTCAGTGGATCTTTTCTCTACAGGTTTTTGCACATACTAATGTTCCTCTTGTGGGAAATATGTTGCAAAATTCCACGGATATATGGTCTGTCTATACATTGTTCATGCAAAGACTGGTATTCAGTGGGGAAGTTATTGCACATCAGGGCATACAGAGTATTCAACTTTCAAAAGGCAAGGTCAGGAAAAAAAAAGATAGAGTATAAATATAAAACCTTCAAATAAAGATTAAATCCCTATATTGTTCCTGGGTTTGTATCACTATCAACCAATACTAAGGAATTTCTTAGTCAGAAAGAACTAAAACTTAGAGTTGCTGAACATATGGGGAAGACAGAAAAAGGAATGAGGTTATCTTCCATGATTAGAAAACAAAACCACAAAACCATTTTCTTCACATTGATTTTCCTCCTCATTAAAATGTGTTCATTTACGTTCTTTTATTTTGAAGCTTCTAGTATGAATCTTGAAAGTAGAATTGTCTTCGATGAATTATTTTGTTCATTATCCCTCATATAAAATGTGAGTTCCAAACTGGCTTGGGGAAATAATTGTTTATACTTTAATTTATCATCTCCAAGTACAAATAAGCAGAGAACTCTTTCACTCTTTTCACTCATTAGGCACTCCAAGTTCTTTAGTGAATATTAATTCTACAGTATGGAGTATAAAAAAAGTATAACACAGAATCCTTGCCTTCTCATACATTAATATCAGGAGAAGCTGAAGCCAACACACAAGATAAATAGGAAATCATGATAATGGTCTCAAAGATAAACTTTTCAAATGAATGATAGAAACATGAATTTGAATTCAAAAGTGGAAAGAGAGACTTCATTAGGGCATTAATAGTCAAGGGATTTTAGTCAAGAAGTGTAGCTTTAGCTGTATTTATTAGATAAGATTCAGATAGAGAAAAAAGTTGTAGCAAAATAACTCTGATGTCTAATATAAAATAGAGACACAACTGGAAAGAAAAGTTAAGGGATAAGTGGACCTGGACTGAAGCCACAACCTCCAGGGTCACTGACACTCATCCTACCTTGGCATTCACCAACCTGGCACACTCTTTCCCCACATTTTTTTCAGCTAATTCTTTTACATTCTTCAAATCTTTGCTTATAAAGTGATTTATCCATGAGGTCTACCCTAACAAACCTACCTAAAGTCTTAATCTTCTTACGTTTACATCTCCAATCCTCATGATTCTGTTTATTATGTTGCACATAACAACTTCCGATAATTAGTTTGCTTGTTTTTATTTTTTGCCTCCACCATTAGAATGTTAGCTCATAAGGGCAGAAGAGACTTTTGTGTGCTTTTTGTTCAAAGTAACTCAACTTTGGAAGAATTCTTAGCTACATGGTGGATACTCATTTAAAATTTGCTGAATAAATGAAAGCATTTAAGGTGAAAGACCAGATTTAAAAAGGACTGAGAACTGAAGACTTACTGGATAGCGTGGTTAAAAGGAAAAGCCAAGAATTCTTCTATTTTCTAGCATGAATGAGCTGACAGAGTGAAATTTCACTCATGGATAAGGAGAATGCTGGAGAAGATGTAGATGTAGAAAGAAGATGGTGAATTCTTTTGACTTTGTTGAGTTTGAGGTGTCTGTGGGTTGTGCTAGTGAGATTTTCATCTGAAAGGCCAGGAGAATGGTCTGGGATAGAATACTTAGGAGTTATTGTCACGTCAGTGATTACTAAGAAAGCAGAATGGGTGTGATTGTGGTTGGAGAGTGGTACATGAAGGGTGCAACAAACCATAAGCAGAACTCAATAAACATCATAAATAATAAAATCTTTATAGTAAGAATTACTATAAAGAATTACTAGCATAAGAATTAAATGAAAAATATCTTTCTAGAAGGTTATTTGGGAGATAAGTGGAGATGGCGAGGTGACATGGGACAATCCCAGAGAGGAAATAGTTTGTTTTTTTTTAAAGATTTATTTATTTATGCATACAAGCTGGGGTGAGGGCCAGAGGTGTGGGGTGGTGAGAGGATTCACAGAGACATGGTGGGGAGCAGAACAGGCAGATCAACTGAAGTACACTGCTAAGGGGAGCAGCGGGCGAGGCCGGAGAGGTCTGCTACGCCATGTGGGAATGTCCCTGGCTGGGTATAGAACTCATGCTGCAGTGGCTCTGATAGCTTCATAGTGCTACGCTTTAACCCGCTGGAGGCCCGAGAGGAAATAGTTTTAATTTTCACAATCAATCATCACAGCACTTCCAAAATCTCACATTAGTACATCACCAATTATGTTGATGGTTCTTAAAAGATCCCCCTTCCCTCTAGCCTTAAACTGTGTGTAGAGTGGGCTTTGAGGTTTCCCTGATGTTTTTCCAGGACAAGCTTGCAAACCCTTAGGTTCTTTTTATTTGTCAGATAGAATGAGATGCAATTTCCTAGGCTGCATTTCTCATTTAATTATTTTGGTTCTCAGCTAATTGTTATTCAATCAGCAGGTATTCCCTAAAATGACTGGCTATCTGGAGTTATGTAGCAGCGTTCTGGAACATTGCATTCAAAGCTTCTTTGTCTTTAGAATTGACTAGATTAATCTTGTGAGACTGAAGAGATTACCTAGGGTTTAAGATAAATAGGAAAGTGTATTCTTTTAATTTCATAAAAGATTTTTAAAATAATTTATACTTTAGACTTCACATTATTTTGTGATATATGTGTTTAAATTAGTTGATTCTTTTTTTTTCTTCTTTTCCCATGGCAAAATATTATTATGATATTCCACTAGGTTGTGGTTTTGACAGCTGAGCTATTAGATTTCTAAAACAAGAGGTATATGTGAAATATTAGATTTGCCCTACTTCTAAAATAAGGACATAGCCACTCTTGTCTGGAAGAGTGCCATTTCAAATGATTAGATCCTTGCAGACTGGAGAAAACAGGTGTATTTTAATTCAATTATTTCTCAATTTAATGTGACACAGCATGTAGTCTCTATAGCTCTTTCCTCAATCCTTCCTAGAAGGTAAGAACTTCTGAGAAAAAGATAGGGCTGAGACTCAGTATTTTCCTATTTTAAAAATGGAGACACACAGAGAAAGTTAAAACTGAGAACTACTGGTATATTAAAATATATGCAAAGGAAAGTTTGCGCTATGGTTAGATCTAATAAGCAAGTACTGTCTTAGAGAATCGGTTCTTAGCAGTAGACATTTGATGTTTAATAATTAAGAAATTGTGTGTTAAGATACCATCCTGAGTTTCTTTGGGGGTCTCAAGCAGCAGAAAATTAAATTGATGGACACATGGATATGAATGGCTCACACAGCTATTCAAGGTTGAAAAGCCACTTGGTTAGAAGTGAAAATTAGTTCCATTTAAAAAAAATTCTCTGTGAGTTCATCAAAGATCACACCTTGAGAAAGCGTGCTGGGAGGGTAGATTAGCAAAAAAGGGAATGGGAGTTAGACAGCAGCACAATTTGTGCACCCAAGCCTGAGCTATCGCTCCATCTAGGAGTCAAAATGAGGGACACAGTCAGCACTGCAATTCATGGACCTGGCACTAAAGAATCAGCTGGGGGACTTTGGCAATCTGGAAGATATGTCGTCACTTTCTTCACAAGAAGCAGTTATCAAGGTAGCTAGGGGCCAGAGGATACTTCTCATTCTCACTACCCCACTTTCCAAGGGCTACTCATCTCATGCAAACTTCAGCAAATTTATTCTCAGCTTTCAGAATAAAGGAGGGAAGCCGTTTTATTATACACAGGACACTGGTCAACAAATTTTTACAAAAGTCACGTTGCTGAAATAAAATTAGTCATTTCCTATCAATTTGTATGTGTTCAACATGAATATGACAGTCAAATTCTAATTTTGGCTCTAGTTTTTTTTTGTAATCTGCAATAAATTGATGTTTACATCACGAAATGCATGCCAATAGTAATAGGCCTATGGTTAATACCTGTAAAAAATCAGATCAGTGACTACTACTTAGATTTCTTCTCTTGTCTCTTGTACAGCTGTTCAGGAATAGAATAGGTGGAGGACGGTTTCCATTGTGCAAAAGCACAGCCTTAAGACTCAGTTTTGAAAAGTCTAGAAATAGTCTCCATTCTTGTGGGTCATGAGTGATTTCTAAGGCATTCTTGAGGCCCTCAATATCAGAACAGAATACCAGAGGACTTTCCTTTCTGAAGAAAGGCTGCAACTGCTGGTGGCACTTTCGATATAATCATGACATCTTCTTCTATAAGATTCCATTTTTGGAGTCTTGATCCTAGTAATTTTGCCTTGTTCTTGGATAAGTGCAAATCACGCACCAGGTCATTTAGTTCTTCCTGTGTTAGTCTGTGTGGGGTTGATGATGCACCACAGTGAAAATCTGGATCACTGCATGCTGATGGAACAGAACAGGTTGGCTCACCCTTGTCCTCATCAGATGAATCAAGAGAATATTCTGCTGGAGGTTCTGGAATAGGAAGTCCCTCACCATGTGGAACTGGTTTCAATGCAGACAGAATGTTTGGGTAGACTACTGTCAACTTCTTTTGCTTCGTTATTCCACTGGAAAGAGGAGGTACCAAACAGAAGTAACAGTCTTTTATGTGGTTGCTTGGCTCTCTCCACACCATGAGGACTGCAAACGGCAATGATGATCTTTTTACATTTAACCACTGTGAAAGCTGTGTTATACATGGAGCACAGCATAGATGCAGGGCCCAAGGCTTGTCTTGGTCACCAACCTTGCATCCGAAGTCAAGATGATAAGCCTTTTTCACTTGAGAAGTGATACTTTTCTTCTGGCTGGCAAATGTCACTTCCCCACAAATAGAGCAGAAATTGTCCACACTATTAACACACTTTCGAGGCATCACTGTTCTGTATTGTGCCTAAATGGATAAAATAATAACAGTTCTATGGAACAGTAACTACAACTGTCTCACATGAAGTCTGAAATATTTTCAATGCTCAACCTTTCCAACAGGTCTTTACATAGCGCACTGCTGACGTCAGGTTACTTCAGCAGCTGCCTGGCAGTAGCATTGCATTGCAACAGAAAATGATGCAGTCAACTCTGGATGATGTACGCATGATGGTATTAAGCAATGCGATGCAATATTACATCATTCTGGGCTGATTTAGGATGTTGTTGCAGTCCTATTAGATAAATTTACATGGTGAAACATATAAAATGAATTATATGAATAATCTTCAAAATGAGAGCTAATAAAAAGTTTTTCAGGGTTATATTCATGTTCAGCACACCAAGATACTGCAGATTAGGGCCTTTTTACATCATAATAATTTCACCGTTGACCAGTGTGATGGTTCATGTGAGATCTTCCACCAGGCCCCTACTACTAGTAATAATGCCACTGATCACAATCGAATGGTTAAACTTCTGAAAGATATCCACATAAAGATCATAGCCAGATACTGCTTTAGTTGTCATTAAATAAATAATATGCTACACTACATGACTAGAGGTAAGGAATGGATAGGTGGGAAGGGGGCAAATTTCTTATTTTCATCAAATTTTGCTCTGACATTTATTTTCTGAAACTGCATTATTACAAAATAGATGGTCTCTAAAAGTAGAAATTTAAAGTCAAAAGAGAAAGAGATGAGAAAGAGGGTGGTCTAATGCAGGCCCAAGGCCATTTGGATAAGTAGGAAGACAGAAAGTGAAGCAGTTACTCTTTTCTCGCACTGCAAGGAAAGAAAATAGGGAAATCCATGTTACAGAAAAGAATCCCATAGGGCCTCCCCGGTGGTGAAACAGGTTAAACACAGCACTGTGGAGCTGTGGGTGGTTGAGGCACGAGTTTGATGCCCACTGGGGAGCTTCTCACATGGCGCAGCAGACCTCTCCTGCCTTGCCTGCTGCTCCCCTTAGCAGTGTATTTCGGTCGATCTGCCTGTTCCGCTCCCCACTCTGTCTCTGGTGAACCCTCTCACTACCCCACACCTCTGGCCTGCACCCCAGCTTGTATGCAAAAATAAAATAAATCTTTTAAAAAAAATTTAAGAATCCTGTTAAAAAATTCCCAAATTTTCAACCAGATTATTGTGTTGCTTAAACTGAGGAGAAGATGGAATTCCAGAGAGAGGTCAGCATTTTGCTGAGGCATATTAGAATGGTTGAGGTCTGGCTTGCTGGGACTACAAAAATTTTTCTGGTTAAGAACTTTTCACTTATGAATGTTTACAGTTGATAACCGTCACTCACCAGAGCATAAGCTTGTCAACTTTGCCAATGGTCAACAGATGCTTTCTGGACTGGGCTGTTATTTTCCTTTCAACCATTTTGCTGTCTCAGGTTGTGGCTTTCAAATTGTAGACCACAACTTACAGTGAAAGATACATTTTACATTCTGACACATGAAAACAGACATCAATAATGTAAGCGAAAGAGTCACTGTGCCACATGGGAGGTACTTCAAGATTTCCTTTCCCTTGCGATTCTACTCTAGTCCACTTGATTTTCCTGCTGGTCACAATTCAATAATGTTTGCTCATGACTAAGTTTTAGGTTGTGTGTGATCAACAGTGTAAAACATACTGGTTGGAAATATTTTTTATAAATCAGCTTCTGTTTAAAAATTCCTTTACACAAGACAAAAAATGGGTATATTTTTGGAAGAATTAAATAAGAACATGAAACAGAGGTTTCTTGATAGATCTTAAAATGTAAGATACACCTTTAACCACTTATCTCAGGATCACTTATGTGGGTCCCCCTGCACATATGAACAAATGGATTCACCAATCACCTGATGGTCTCTATAAACCTAGATTAACAGGAACGCTCAGTCTAGATGAAAAGCTTCTATAATCTGTACATTTTGATCTGTGTTTCCTTTTGTTGGTATAGTAATATATAAAATTAAAATTTCAAGTAAATGTGTCTGTATTTATCCTAATTATCTAAGACATAAGAAAACATTTCCAGTGAACCCTTTATCTGTCTCAATTTTTCTTATGTCAGATGTATTTTTTTCCTACATCCAAAACATCTGAAGAAGAAATCAAAGCAATTATTTGCATGGTCCAGCATATTCAGTCAATAATATCAACTGGAGAAAAAGCTGTGATTTGGTTTAAGCTTTTCATAAATGTATTGTTCCTTTTCAATGTGTGTAAACAACCCAAATGCTTTGGTCAAGTTGTTTGGATTTATGCTGAAATAACAGTTGGGGTCAAAACAAAGCTTAGTCCAAATTCCATAGAATGGGGAAATCCCCTAAGTGTAACCAGCTTTACAATTTACTGTCACATGCAAAATAACCATTATGGTTCAGGAAAAATAGAAATTAAAGGCTAATGAAGACAGAGACACAGTAATTTACTAGAGAATCACAAAGCATTCATAATTTATTTTAAAAACTGATTAGAATGAAATAAGAGACAATATTCTTAGTGAAAGTTTTGATTAAATTATTTCATTTACAATAAGCATGTGTTAAAATGAATGAGAGCAAGGGAAGAAATAAATTATTACAAGAAAATAACTAACTTTAGACAAATTAAGACAGAAAGCTGTAAGGGCAAACAAAGATAGGTGACAAAAAGATAAGGAAAGGAAGGAGGGAAAATCAGAAAAGGTGTAACTTTGGTATGCAGTTAGAAAGTAAGCCTTGAAATGAAGTAATTTCATAGGTATAGTGTAGTTCAGTTTTACAATTGATGAAAAATAATTTTAGGGAATTTTAGGGAAATTAATGTCATTATTCAGTCCATTTCAACATTTTCCTTCTAATACAGTATATTGTTAGCTGATGAAAATCTCATATTTGAGATATCTTGGATTTAAGTAGATTTCTGAAGTTACTGATTTTCTCAGTTGTCTTTATACTTAAAATGACATCCAAATTTAAAAAGAAGAATAGGTATGACTGCCTTTGATTAGATCATCTTCCTCAAGCTTTTGACTTAAGGTTGAAATCAAATTCTTCACCCTCAAATTAAATATCTAATTTTGGGTTTATGGTATATGACTTTTCAATGCTAAATTAAAGTTTGTGATAGAAAATAGGTAAAGGCAAACAAAACCAAAGAGAAAGAGGTACCTGGACATTTCAGTGAATATTACCAAAATTCAATTTTTAATGTGATATGAAGTTATACCTTAGAAAGAAAAATTTTATCTTCACAAGTGATTTAAAAAGAGGTGAATGATGGATGAACTATCATCAAACTACAGCACATATACGTGACCACCGACTTCTAAGACTGCATACAATGGAATTAAGCTAAAAATTGAATTTTGTGGTGTCTTAGAATTTTTTAGAGGGATAGTTTTAGGTTCACAACAAAATTGAGAGGTAAGTACAGAGATTTACCATATACCCTCTGCCTCCACACATACATAGTTGCTCCACCTCTGTTATCAACATCTCCCACAAAAGTGGTACATTTGCTACAACTGGTAAACCTAGGTTGACATGTCATTGTCACCCAAGGTCCAGTGTTTACATTAGGTTTCACTCTTGATGCTCTATATTCCATGGACTAGACAAATGCATAATGACATACCCTTACCATTATAATGGCATAGAGATTATTTTCATTGCACTATAAATCCTCAGTATTCCACTTATTCATTCTTTCCTCTCCATAACCTCTGGAAACTACTGAGACTTTCACTTTCTTTAAAGTCGTGCCTTTTCCGGAATGTAGTCTTATTTAGTTTCCTATTCAAGGACACTTGGTTGCTACCAGGTTTTGCCGGTTTTGAATAAAGCTGTTAAAATTTCCATATGCAGTTATTTAATAGAAATAAAGTTTCAACCTCTTTGGGTAAGTACCAAGGAGCACATTTGCAGGATCATATGGCAAATGTATCATTTGCTTTTATGAAACTACCAAAATGGCCTTACGAAGTGGCCATACCATTGTGTGCTCTCACCAGCAATGAGACTTCCTGCCGCTTCACCTCCTCATTGGCATCAATGGCATCAGTGTAGTGAACCTGGGGCATGCTGACAGACATGCAGGGGGATTTTATTTTTATATTACTTTACATTTCTCAGATGACATAGGACGTGGAACATCTTTTCAAATGCTTATTTGCTGTGATCCGTATAACTTCTTTAGTGAAGTACGTATTTAGATCTTTGATACTGCATTGGGTGTGTCCTGTACCCAGTTCCAATGCATGTGTGGAGTCCTTCCAACACCAAAGCAATTACTGGACATCAGCAACGTGTTCAAGAATTCACAATTCTGACACTATCTACTCGGAGAGAGCACCAGATTCCATAGTGTAAGGGCTCACTCTACTAAACTACCCTCCACTTCAGATACCAGCGGCAAGCCCAGGCTGCCTCCTGGGCTACGAACCAAGCTGCTACAGATGGGAGATTTCTACAATACATTCCTTGGACTTCAGCTGCCCATTGCAAATCCAGATTATTATCTACATTCATCCCAGAATGGCTATAAAACAGATGTTCTCAGGATACCCTCCTAAGACTGGATTAATTTGCTAGAAATGCTCTCAGAACTCCGAAAACACATTTACTCACCAATCACTGATTTATTACTAAGGACATAACTTAGGAACAGCCAGATGGAAGAGGTGCATAGGGCAAAGTGTAGGGAAAAGGTGTAGAGGCTACTATGCCCTCTCCACGTGTACCATTCTCCTCAAATTCACATGTTCACCAACCCAGAAGGTCTGCCAACCCTGTCCTCTTGGGCTTTTGGTGGCTTTATTAAGTAGGCCTAATTAGACATTGGTGATTGAATTCAATCCCGACCCTTCTCTCTTCCTTGGAGATTGGGGGTTGGGATGGAACTGGAAGTTCCAACCTTCTAAGTTACTTGGTTGGATCGCCTGGCATTCAACCCCCACCCTCAGGTGCTTCCCACAAAGATACCTTCATTGATACAAAAAATACCTTAACACTCCCAACACTCAGGAAATTCTAAAACTATTGGGGAGCTATGAGCCAGGAACTGTGGATGAAGGCCAACTATGTTTGAGAAATAATGTTTTGATCATCTGAATGATGAAGCATATTTTTCTTATAAATCAAAATATCACAGAAGCATTTTAAAATTGCAGTACTCTTTTTTGGGTAATTTCAATCCTTTGACAGTAATGTCTTTTGCAAATATTTTCTCCCAGTCTTTTATCTTCTAATTCTCTTAAGAATGCCTTTCAAGGATCAGAAACTGTAAATTTTAATGAAGTCCAGCTTGTCAGTTATTTGTTTCATGAATCATACTTTTGGTATTGTATCCAAAATGTCACCACACCCATGGTAAAGTAGGTTCTCTTCTATGTTATCTTTTAGGCATTTTATAGCTTTACATTTTACATGCAGGCTATCACCCACTCTGAGTTAATATTTTGTGTAAGGCTATAACTAGATTCTTTCTTTGTATGTGTATATTTAGTTGTTCCCATGTAGAATCTTGAGGTCTTCAAATATAGAATGTTTAGCAAGAACTTTAAAATAGTTTAATGCTTTTATTACTATTTTATGCAGAATTTCCTTTGTGATCAAATTAGTCAGGAGGTTGTATACTTTCTTATAAATGAGAACAGAGATTCCAAATATTCATGGATGAATTTGATGCACATTTTGTCTCTTTTTCATACAAATGAACAAAGACTGCAAGAAACATCTTGCTTTTTTTTTAAGAGGGACTGTAAACTGTCATATTTTCTCTGGTTGCATCATATATTAAATATCTAATGATACTGCAAAAGATAATTTAATCACAAATTTTAACATTTTGCTGTATTATCAGTTAAATTTCAATGTGAATCATATATGCATTTTCTGTCTATGAAAGTACATGGTTATGAAAAGATAAAGCCTAAGTATTTCACTTATGTTTCAAAATACAGTGGAAAGTCTGACTGTATAACTCACTCCAGCTGCTGATTTTATCTCAAGAATGTACCATGTTTCTCAGTCTAGGTGCTTTGGTGGTGGGTGTGGTATGGTAAAATATATCTGAAGAGATATAAACCTATACCTCTAAGTGATAATCAATGTTGTAAATCAATACTGCCTTAATAAAAAGTAATACAACAAAAATATAATAGTGTATTCCATGTGTGAAAAGTATATTGATTTTTCATGTCTATGCATAGATTGTGCAGGGAGGTGCATATTATCCAGATGAAGTGAGGAACTGACATATGTGACAAAAATATTTGTCTTTGGGTTACTGCTAGTATCTATTATTGTGCCTGACATATAGTAAGCATTCAAATAATAACTGTTGCATAAATACATTTATTGATTGTTATTCCTTGCTTTGCTCATGATTCATCTTTTTTTGCCTTCAAATTATGTCATTTTTTTCCCCAGAAAATAGATTTCTTTCGAATTATCTGTAAGTTTGGGGGAAAAGTTTTTCAGGTGGCTCAAAAAGGCAAGGTTACTTTTCACCACTTCATCATAAACACATACACAAAAAATATAATAAGGATATATAATCAGGAACATCAAAGCTGGTACAGAGTATTATACCATATCATTGGAACACCTTTCACTCAGAGCCTGTAATTACTGAATAAAAACATCTTAAACAAAATTTTTTTTATCATCATTCCTTGTTGAAACTTTTAGAAGTATTTCTAAAAGTATTTCTGGCTCATGAGTATTTTAGCTTTTAATGCCATTTTGGTAAATAGTCTATCATAAAATTTTATTGATAAATCATTTTCAATATCATGAATACAAGTACTCATTCTCTCATTCTCTTGCTCTCTCTTATACTTTCACTTTATTTCTACATATTTTGCTTATCTTTGTTGTTGTGCCTCTAGATATAAGGTTCCATATCTTTAAACATACATCCCCAAATAATATATGTTAATTATTCTAGGAAATCTTTGAATCTTCTCTAGTATAAATCAAGAGTCCTGCCATGCACTTGAATATCAACCCATATAATCTTAAATAACCAAGCGTATTCTATGAATTATTGATCAATTTACCCATATCCTTTCTGGAACATGAGTTACTTGTGTCTTTTAGCATTTATTCCAATGCTTAGAATATCATTTGAAAGGCCTTGTGTGCTCATTTATTGTAACAACTCTCACTCCAAGAATCTTGACTTGGATTGGGCAGTGGGGTGTTCCCAGCACCATTTTTCTTAATTCAAAAGACAAATACTTTAAAAGCAGTGTCATTTACTTAACATTTATTGAATATCTTCTAAATGCAAAATTCTGTGAAAGGCTGCAAAATGGAGAGTTGCTCTCCTCAAAGAGGATTGAAGCATGGGGAGGTAGACCCTTTAACTCCTTTGAAAAAAACACTCCTAGGACTTTAATTCTCTTTGCTGTGGTTGTAAATGGGATTGTGGATTGTTTTCTCAATTTCTTTCTATTCTAGCTCATTGTTTGCATATATGAATGGAATTGATTTTTATAGATTGACTTTTTAACTTCCTACTTCACTATAATGATTTATTGTTTCTAATAGTTTTATCGTGGTGTCCTTATGGTTTTCTTCATATATTATGTCATCTGCAAATAGTGATAGCTTTACTTCTCTTTCCCAGTTTGGATTCCTTTTATATCTTTGTCTTCCCTGATTGCTCTAGAGACTTTCAATACTATGTTGAAAAGCAGTGGTGAAAGTGAGCATTCTTCTACCTCATCAAGGTGGAAAAGTTTTCTGTTTTTTACCAGTGAGTATAAATTGGCTTGCGTTTGGCATATATGACTTTTGTTATGTTCAGGTATGTTCCTCCTACACCCATATTTTGAGACTTTTTATCATAAGGGAGGTTGAATCTTCCTCAAATGCTTTCTCTGCATCTTTTGATATAGTCAGAAGATTTTTATTTTTCCTTTTGTTGAAGTGGTGAATCACACTGATTTTTCAGATATTGAGCCATCCTTGTTTCCCTGAAATAAATCCCACTTAGTCATGATATATGATCCTTTTAATGTATTGTGGACTAGTGAGTTAAAAAAGTTATGTGATACAAGATCAATTTATGGGAATCAATTATAGCTTTTCTGGCAAAATAAATTTCAAATTGAAATTTTCAAATTTATGGTAGCTTCAGTAGCATGAAATACTTAGGGATAAATTTGAGAAACCTTACATAAATGAAGAGATACAACATATTCATCTACTCAAAGATTCACTATTGTTGACCATTAACAGAAAACTCAACATTAAGATATTAATCTTACCCAAATTGTGTTATAGAATCAATTCAAACCTAATGAAAAGCTCATTCTTTATTTAACAAGTTGGTTCTAAGATTCATATGGATTTTCAAAGGAAACATTTTCAAAGAGAAAACAAACACTGCATTTCTTAACTTTCATCATTTTCATCATTACTATAGAATTACTTAAATCAAAACATTGTGCTATTGCTATTAAAGATAGACATATAGAACAAAGGAAGTGACAGAATCCAGAAACAGACATATATGTATATAAGTAATTGATTTTTTAAGATGATGCAAAGGTAATTAATGGGAAAAATCAGTCTTTTCAACAAGTAATGTTAGAATACCAGAGCATTATTATGAAAAATAATACATTTGAATCTTTACTTCACACTGGTGAAAATTAATTTAATGGGTTATAGACTAAATCTATGTGTTAAACGAAGTAATTCCTAGAATAAACTATGTGACCTTTGAGGATACAAAAAGAATATACTATAAAGGAAAATTTGATGAAGTGGATTTCATCAAATTGAAATGTTTATTTCCCAACAATCACTTTAAGAAAATGGAAAGGCAAGTCACCACATGTTCTAAGAAACTGCTATGAAGCAAACATACGATGAAGCACTTTATCTGGAAATAAAGTAGAACTCATTTGTAGAAAGATAATCAACTCAATTAAAAAATGGGTAAGATATTTTAAGAGACACTTCAAGGAAAATGTACAATTGGAAAGTGAGCATAAGAAAAGATGATCAGTTTCATTAGACATTAGGGAAATATGCACTAGAACCTCCATGAGTCACTACCCACATCTATTTGAATCTTTAAACTAGAAAATTGAAAGCTGGACAAACCCAGCTATCCATGAGGAAGTGAAGGAAGAAGAAATTTTAGATATTTCTGGTAAGATGGTTGAGCCACTTTGGAAAACAGCACACATCAAGGTTTACAGAAGGAAATGTTATTTAAAGAAATTCAGAGATGCATAACTACCCCTCATGACCTTTATATGCCAAAAATGCCAATTAGTGAAAGTGTTCTTTACTTCTACCTGGAAAATCTACATTTGTAATGTTACTTTGTGACTTCAATATATGATAGCTTTCAGAGTAGCCTTATGCTAACTTAATTAAGTTTGGTCAGAAATGCTTATTTTTGTTTCATCTTTCATAAGAATTTTAAGTTTATATTTTACTCAAAATCATCCCAGTGACTTTCTATCAGATAAAGACAGACTGTTCTGATAAAACTTGTATAGAATCTCGTATTTTATCAACAGATACCTGAAAAATGTGGAATTCATTTTTATTTTAGAACATTAATTATGTTTGTTCTACTGTGATGTATGTGAAAACATATTTCATATATGGTCATGAGGTCAGGGTTAATTTAATCATCAAAAGTTTTTTTTAATGTCTTAATTAAATAGGAAAGCTCTATTAAAATAACTAATATATAAAGTTGTGCTTTTAAATTTCAAAATCATCATTTTCAATATTATCCTTAATCTCTCCATTTTTAATATTTTGCCTTTCTTCCTTCTTTCCTCTCTGCCTTGCTTTCCTCCTTCCTTTGTTCCCTCCCTCATTTCCTTTGTTCTTTGTATCTTTTTTCCCATTTTTGACCTAGGCTTCAATGTTTTGTAAGTGACAGAACTTCTAGTATTGTAAATACAGAAGTATGGTGGTCTCTAGGAACTATGGAATTGAATCACTCATTATCATGCAAGGCTCTCATATGTGTGTTTTGTTTTTTGGGTTTTTTTGATGACAGAAAACAGACTCAACATAACAAAATACTACTGGTTCTGGATTCTTTCCAAAGAACAGCCAAAATATCTTTATCAAGTTTCATCTTTTTTAAAACATGCAAACTAACTGTTCTGTGTTCATCCTATTTTGTAAAGAGGCTTTCACAGACACCTCATAAGGACTTGGAATGTAATCAGTACTACTGGCTTCACCCTGCCATTGCTGCAGTTCCTCAGGGTAACTCTGAAGATTATTTATATTGCTCATTTTTGCCAAGAATCCCTATATACAGACATTTTTACCACCTACAAAATAGAAGGAGCTAAAAAGACAGAGAATGCTTTGCACTGATATTTCAAATATTTACAAGCCAAATGTTAATTTTGTACATTTTAACGCAGGTTAAATAAACTCTGGATTAGATTTTTCAACATGGGTAATTGAGAATAAATTCCAAGTGCCTCTATATGTTCAAAATCAATGAGGAACACACAATCATTCTTTCAGTTACATCAAAATGCATTTTTCTATATTTTGGGTACTTCTATAAGGAAAGAAAAACTCCATTTTACAGAAGGGAAAAAGCCAACTTTTTTAAGCTTTGCAAGTTTCTAAGTCAGTGATTAAAACTTCTAAGTTTCTCATTTCCAACCTAGGCAAAGTACTGGGTGGATATATCACTTTTATCTCCTAAGTGAGGGAAACAGAGAAATCTCAGCCAAACAAGTCATGGACTCATGGGAGGATGTGAAATGCAGAACAAACTAAGTCAAGAGCAAGGATTGGACTCCTTTCCTGGTAATTCAAGGAGAAGTTATAGAATATCCACTCTTTGAATATCTAAAGACACTTAAGCCCCCCTCCTCCCAACCCTCAAATAAAGCAAATAGAAAATACTAAAACCAATGGAGAAACTCAACCACTTCAAAATCAATACAGAAAAAACTAAATTTATAAAATGAGCAATATTTGTTATAGAAATATTGATATGATGGAATTATTTTCTTATTCTTCATGATGCTTACCAAAATAAAAATGTAAAAAATGTTGATGTGGAAATGAACATTTTCTATTTTACATGATAGCATTCTGTGATTAATAATCCAATTAAGATGGGGAAAGGAAGAAATGGCATCTTTTACATACTCTTGATAAAAACAAGAGGAAGGAGATTGGCATCAGGGAAGATAAGTTTGGACTTAACAAGACGATGCTCATGGCTGTAATTACCTACTGAGTCTATTTTTGATCCTGTCTACATTGTGATACTTGATACCATAATGACTTGTTGATTGTGTTTACGAACATTTGCAAGGTGCTCATTTACTACTCCTTTCCAGTTGGAAATGCTGTTTCGTGTACGGGAAATGACTTGACCAGCTGAAAATAATTCTGACAGCATTTCAAATTAATAGAGACAGGTTTTTCCTAAAATCAGTTCTATAGATGTTTGCTGAAACTTGCAAAACCACATCCTGGAGAAGAGGTAAAGAATATGTAATGTATACAATCTCTCTCAAGCACATGCTAGACTTGCTTATATGCTATCAGAAACAACACTATGATCTGTGATTGTCACCACAGTTCTAAAGTACATAAAATGATTTTATCCCCCCCGAATTACCAATAAATTTATTCTAAAAATCATGACAGCTTTTCAAACAAAACATCAAATTCTTATTTTCTTAATACATGGAAGAACTAAAAATGAATTTGTACTCAAGAAATTTGTCTTTTCTAGCATGAAATTTCAAACTGAATATAATAGACTATACCCCAAATTAATTATCAAACAACTATTGCAAGCAATTTTTACCCCAGATGAACTTCTCAACAAGCAATAAATTTATTGAGCAACATTAAATTGTACAACTTGGAGAAATGTTAAAAGTTGTTTAAAATTCATTTTTGATTAAGGGTAATAGAATTAGCAATGATTGAATATCTGCAAGGTGCCTATTCATTACAAACATCATGTTAATAACTCAGTTTCTCCCTCAAATACTGAAAATAGTCTATTATCTTATTTTTACAGGTGAAGGGAATAAGCTCAGAGAGTTTAAGGGATTTGCCCAAGACCACAAAGGTGGTAAGGTAAATGCCAAAAATAGGGTTTAAACAATGGTTTATCTGAAAACATAACCTACACTTCTTCCCACCCATTGCACTTTATTTCCCTAAGACACAGTAGGTAGGCAGTTTCAAATTTCGTAGCTTGAACTGACATTTCCATCTAGAACTTCCATAATGGTTATTACACCAGCTGCTGTGCTGAAATGGAAGTCTACACTAACAGCTAGACATTTTCTGTCGAGGTTCAGGTCATTCACCGACAAGCTGTAAGGCACTGAACAGTCACTTCACCTTTGGGTTTTAGATACCTTGTCTTTAATAAAGAAAAAATGTTTTAAATCCTCTCCTAGAATCTCTGTTTATGAAAGTCTATAAATTAACTGAAAGCTATACCAAAGAAAAGAAGCATTACTAAGAAAAGCTCCATTTTTTTCTAAGTTAGGTACATTTCCTTCAATCATTTATAATAGCTACGTAGGAGTCAATATTATGCATTGTCATGATTTATTTTACCTATACATTTTTTTAAATTGAGGTAACACTGGTTTACAGCAAAGTGATTCAGAGCATAAGATCACACCTCCTCACATGCGTGTCACCACACCGCACCCTCCCACAACCTCCACCAAAGCAACCAGAGACATTTCAATTGCTCTAAGTTTTTTGCTATTATAAATAATACTTTGAGGATGTTTCTTTGCATGTTTATTTCATAAAATTATTTCCTTAGATCACTGCATTCCTGAAAGTGGAAATTTAAATAGCATATCTACCTAAAATTTTTATACAACATGCTTTCTTATAGAATTTTTATAGAATCTTATAGAATATTTTCTTAAGAAAAGTATTTTCTTAAACACTGGACAACACTGAATATTAATACCCTTAAGCAAGAATTATAGGCCAAAAATAGTATAAAATTAAAAAATTTCTTGTGATAGCTCTTTTTCCATATATGTGTATATACACACACACACATCTACATACATACACACACACACACACACACACACACATACATAAAAACCCATTTTCCTGATCCCTTCTATCAATTTCCTGGTTGTATTTTCATTTGACTTAAGAATTCACTGATATGCAAGTTATATGATATATACATATATATACACACACACATACATGTATAATATATAATGCACAGATATTAAGTGCATAGCTCATTGACTACATTAGTTATTTATGTCTGTGTACAAAGTTACTTCAAATCTTAACACTTTAAATTAACCAGCATTTATTATCTGTTTCTATTGGTCAGGAATTCAGGGCAGCTCAGTTCTTTCCTGTGGTTGCAATCAGGATGTTGTCACAGGCAGCAGTGACTGAGGGGAGAGCAGCTGCTTTCTCCACAAAAAATAAAAAGCTGTAAAATGGTTAACTTAGTTCCTGGCTATTGCCTGGTGATATGAACTTCTCTAGAAGGCCAATAGAGTGTCCTAATCAGATAGAATCTGGCTTTTACCATAGTGGGAAACCCAAAGATGACAAATGAGTAGGAAGCCTTTTTGTGACCTTGTCCCTGCAATCACATACTGTCACTTGCTCTTTATTCTACTCTCTAGGAGTGAGTCCTAAGTCTAGTCCATATTCCAGAAGGGAATCAGGTTCTATTCTTGAAGGGAGAAGTGTTAGAGAATTTTTGGACATAATTTAAAGCCATTACAGTAATTTTTACATACATATATGTATGACTATAGCCCAGCACCCAGCTTAATTTATAGAACATTTCTAATACATCATAAATTAGTTTTTCCTGTTCTAAGCTTCACATAAACACCATTATGTGTAAAGAATAATTTGCCTGGTTTTTAACATTTAATAATATTTATGTCAAATTTATTCTTGTTGTAATATAGCGGTTTTTCTTTTTTCTTACTGTATGGCATTTCATTATATGAATGTACAACAATTTATATATTCTACTGTTGATTATAATGTGTCTTTGTCCCTTTAAAACTTTTTGCTTACATTCTACTCGGAATGATGTTATAAAGGGTTATCTGATTTAATTTGGCTAGAATGTCTTTTTTCCCTAGACATTTACTTTCTATCTACATATGTGCATACATCTATATGTTGCTTATAAATGGTATCTGTTTTAATTTGTATCTAGTCTTATAGCCTTCATTTTTTAACTAGAATATTTTCAGCTTTTATGTTTTATGCAGTGTCTGAGAGTTGGATTTATATAGAAAATGTTTTTATTTTCTATTTGAAGTAATTTACTTGCTACTTACTCTAACATTTTTGATATAATCAACTTCATTTCTAGATTTTTATGGAAGTAACATTGATTTATAAAATTATGTAGGTTTCAGGTAGTATTATAGTACTATAATTTATAGTATTATAAATTATAAATCAAATTACAAATTACTAAATCTGTATCTAGTACATTGTTTCCTACCACAAGTCTAGTTCTCATTCTTCATTACCTTTTTACCCAATTTACCCAATCTTTCTCTACTTCCCTTCTGGTAAAAACTATTCTTGTACTCTGTTTTTGTTTTGTTTGTTCATTTGCTTAGTTTACTTTCTATACATATTCATTAAGCATAATATCCTCTAAGTCCATCCATGTTGCACTGGCAGGATTTCATCTTATGTTCCCAACTTATTATAGCTAAGTAGTATTCCTTTGTGTGTATATAACACATTTTTTAAATCCAGTTATCTATCCACGGACAGAGTGTTTCCAATCTCGGATATTATAATATCAGTAATGAACGTGGGGCAGGGTTGAATATATTTCTTCGAATTAGTGTTTTCATATTCTTTGAGTAAATACCCAGGAGATGGATAACTGAGATTACGACTAATTAACTTCTATTAGTTTTCAGTTATACTCTTCACATAATTTTAGTGGTTGTTCTTCACAATATATATCTTTGACTTAATTCATTTCACCTAAAATTGGTACTTTGACTAATTCTCAAAGGAAAAAACTTGCAATACTTTAACTCCATTTCTAGCCAAATCCCCAAAAAGTCACCTGCATGTTTATCCTTGGTGCTCTTCATTTATTTTTAGAATGTTTTCTCTCCATCTTAGTGTGAGGTCATTTTCCTAAACAAATTTGCCCTCTTTTCCCTTAGAAACTAACTTTGCATACTTGTTGGAATCACAGAAGGTTTGTTATAATGCCTCTCCCTCACTGGAAATCATTCCTGGACCTATAGGTTACATTTGCTTAACTTACAAGAAGGATCTTCAACTAAGATCATCCTTTACCCGATACAGATTTTTAGAAGAGAACATTTTATTAATTAGCTTGTTAATAAAAGCGTTCTTTTGTTCTTATTACTTCAATTGGAAGATATGATTTTCTATCAGTCTCACTTGGTCTCAAAGTAAAATCTTTTTTTCCCTATTCATTACATCTTAATGATCAGCTTATTAATAATATTTAGAGTGAAAAAGGACTAATTACATACATGCCTAAATCCTGAGAAGATTTCCATGGAGAATACTGATCTCTCTTTAGAAAGTTTATGATAAAGTCAGTTAGATGTTAAAAAATTATTCTGACTCTTTTTAAAGGTAGTAAAGAAGATTTCATTTGAAGAGTTTAGTACAGTGGGTTTTTGCTCTCTGAATACAAATAAAGGTGCGGATTTATAGCTAAGGAACACAGTGCGCTCAGAGGGGCAGAGGAGCTGGAAGAAAATTATAAAGAGGTAGGCTAATTCTTGCAAAGCTGATCTAACAGGATTCTTGCTGAGAGCAGGCCAGGGTGATCAGATACCACGTGGAGGTGATGAGGAAAGAGTCTGTCAGAGATCCAGTGTGAGACTCTTGAACTGATTTAGTAGGATTCTCCCGAAAGCTGAACTCAAAAGTGTGGAGACAGAAGTACAAGGCTGAGCCCAGTGGTAATAGAGATGAGGTAAGAATAGAGCTTGATCAAAGGAGAGAATTTCTGTCATAGTGGTAGTTTTGTTTGCATAAAGACTGATGGCTAATCCAACACCTGCCTGATGTACCAGAAAATATTAGTTAACATCAACATACACATGAAACAATTAAAATTTAGTAGAATAATGAGCGAATTTAAAACCATTTAGGAAGAAGGGTAGCACTTTTAGCATGCTTTGGTTTACATTTACATAATTTAAAATTCTAATATGACGGTCCTAAGGAGAATGTTAGAGTGCATAAATTCATCTTTTGTATTTTAAAACAGAAAAAGATGGTGACAGAGTTGTAATCCAAGTTACCCACTTCCTCAGCCTGCTACTTTTTACACAACAGCTGGATAATCATCTATGTTCAGTATATTTATAACAGTAACCTTCAAAACATTGCAAATTATCTGTGACTTACTCTTCTACCTTGACAGACATATAAAATCACTGATGTAGAATTTAGCTTTACACAATTTGAAAAAAAAGTGTTTTGGCAATAATTTTAAATAGGCTGAGTCACATAGATTTAAGCTAACTTATGATTTATTAATTTAAAGTCTTGAAGTCAGTGATACAACCTCTTTGAGTCTTAGTTTCTTCGTTTGAGCATAACATAAACCTATCTCAAAGGTTTAGTGTAAGATTAAGCAGCATTTTATATATAATGTTTGGGAACAAGGCCTGACACATTGTAAGTACTTGATAACTTTTATTACTATAATTTTAGCAACAATAAGAATGAAAGTCACAGTCTTTATAAGAGATTTGGAAAGTCTGGCTCCTTCATTACAGACAGTACAGTCTCTGCATAAATCCAGTGGAGGGAGCGGATATATAGGAAGCCGGTTCCATCCTTCCTAATCTATCTGTTTTGAGTATTCAAGAGAGGCAAGGAGTAAATGAAATGAGAGGACCTTTGCCAGGGGTGGCTGCTTATTATAAATTTCAGTACTACCATAAAACAATTAAGCATTTCAAAACTACCATAAACCAATTAAATAGCCATCCATTGTCACTGTCAGTTATTTCTGATTCTCTCTGTTATTGCCATAGTCCACCCCCCTTTGAGGAACGACTAACCATAACAAATCCATTTCCTATACCTGAGAAGCCACACCAGTATTCACAGTTTACAGAGAATAATATTTTCTTTTGCAGTTTCTCCCCAAGGTACTTTATATCCTTCTAGTCCATAACAGAAATAGTAATATTTTAAATTCAATGAATTTAAAAAAGTCTAAAAGCTTAGCACTATACAGACAGGACTATAAATACACATTACGATGCCATTTTTTAAATTGCTTTGCATCATTTAATGGTATTATTACATGCCTGTATGATACATATTCACATATATTGAATAATATATATATGAAAATAGAATATGTTAAATGTGTTCTTTGCTTTTAGAAAAAAACAAATTGGTATGATTTGCGTTTTTCCAGAAGATGAGACAAACTATCTTTAAAATTTCAATTTTAAAATTTATTTAATTTTACATGTAGCATAACTGAATTTCACAAACTGCATCTAAATAAAAATGTTTCCATGAGACCAAATCTCACACGACAATGATTTGCCTCAAATGATTTTTTTGTCCAACCATTGAGTATTTGCTGACATTCAGTATCATGTAATATATTATTTTGTTTATAACTCTTTTTGTATTTCAGGTGATTTTGGTGTACTTCCAAACAAAGTCACCTATTTGCTAAAATTATATGAAAATTAATTATAATAAGCTTTACAAATAAAATTATTTAAAAGATAAATCTGATTATATTCCAAAGAGTTATGTGTAAAGAGTAACTTCATGGTAGATCTATTCTATTAACAAGTTTTGTCTCTGTTAATGTTATAAAATATTGCTCATTGGCAAACTATACCACTACACTTTTTATTTATGACCCTTAATTTGAAATTTTAACAAAGCTGAACTTTTTTCAGATAGTCTTCAGAAAATAGTTTCAGAAAGATTGATGTAGAGGACTGAAATTTTATTCTGCATTTTATAATTACAAATAATTATAATCTATTTCTCAAAAATGAACTTCCAGGTAGATGAAGGTTCGATCTTTCAGGGCTTCACTTTGGAGGGTTATATGTGTTTCACTGTGGGAAAAGTGTGGAAAAGTGTGGTCCAATGCATGTAAGAAAATGATCCACACTGTATGTAAATAATGTCTGACCTTCCAGAAAGGGGCTTATAGACTATATCACTCTACATTGAAGACTTTGGTCTACATTTATGTGGCTGTAGCAATAACTACAAGGAATAGTTAAAAAGACTATAACTTGTTATAGTTAAAAAGACAATAGATATAAAATAGAGGCATGTATGCTAAGCCCTACGCTAAGTCCAAACTGACACTTAATTACAATTTTAGCTCCCTCAGAAAAGGAATCTCTTAAACCAATCAGTCAGGAACCACCTGATCAGGACTAGTTGGGTAATCTGCCTGAGTTACTCCTGACACCATCTAAAGGAAAGTAATATTGCAACAGAAAACCTTCTTTTTAGCCTCATATAATTTCTTTGTTCCCACTACCTTCTGATAAAAGTCTTCATTTTGTATAGTTCCTTGAAATTCCTTTCTGTCTGATAGAGGGATGCTGCTTGACTTGAATAGGTTTTTGCTTAAATAAACTCTTAGAATATTTAATATGCCCCAGTTTCTTTTAACATTATATAACAAGTATAAAAATGATGTCACATGGATTACTGGGAAATGTATACTTTAATAAAGCTATACTAGAATTAAGGAAGGAAACTCCCAGAATAACACTGCAATCAGAAATTCTTATTTAATCTTGAAATGGCCTTCAAATTTTGAGATGACTCTTACACTTCAAAGTCTGGGAAGAAGAGATGTTATAGGTTTTTATAATAACAGAAAAATTACTTTTAGAGTGAAGTTGGGCTTATGTGCTTAATCCCGCCCATGTTGTCAAGATGAGACATCACCTAAAAATTGAGTGAATTGGTTCTAAAACTCTGTACAGAATGTTTTAAAAGTTCAGCAATTCATGGATGACAAGTTCAAAATGGCATAATTTTCAAAATGGCACAATAAGTAAAATGGAGACATCCATTTATGTTTTCAATAAGTATTTATTTGCTAACTATTAGGTCTTAAGGGACATGATAAGAGCTATATTAAAAAAAGAGTAAAGTCCCTGCTTTCTTTGTATCTTGAGATTATTTTGGGACCACAGACAAGAAATATATTACAAACTATTGATGCTAGTAATATGGTAAGATTAGTACAATATTCTGTGGAATATTAGAAAAATATAATTCAAATAGGAATAGCATGGCTTATTGTTGTTGTTGTACTGTTGTACAGAGTAATTATAAGACAGAGACCTTAAGCATTGATAGGAACTAGCTAGATAAAGGATAAGATGGAAAGAAATGTGTTTCTACCTGATATCCATAAGTGAGAGTGAGCTATGATCAGGTGATAGAAAGGTTTGGCTTGCCAGTGGCAGGTGTTTAGGTGTGAAAAGGGTAAGGAGGTACTTTTTCAGACAGGATTTTGTAAAGCATACTCAGGGCTATGAGATTTAGAGTAGTGAAAAAGCACTTTGATTCTAAAGATACATGATCATTATTATATTTGGTTACTAGAAATATCTAGCTACCTACAGAATTGAGACTAAATACAGAAAGAGGAGACTGGAGGAAGCGACAGCAATTAGTATGCTATGATGATGGCCTGAACTGCTAGAGTGGAATAGAAATCAAGAAAGTACACGAATTCAAGAGTCATTTATGAGTAGATCTTGTAGATACGTATGCGTCATTGGATGGGGTGAATGAAGATATAATGTAACCAAAAGCAGTTAGATTTTTCATATAATTGATTTGTAGGGAAAGAGGAAATTTTCTCTACCCTCCTGGGTTGTTTTAGGTTGGTCAAATAAATATCAGATTGATTAGGAGAAAAAAATTTAACTACATACAAATACATGTGGGAGATCTTCATAGAAATGGGCTCCAAGGTCAGTGAGGAAAATTAGGAAAGGAATGAGATAGGGGTCTGGGGTTTCAAGGAAAGAAGAGGGGGGATTACATAATGAGGAGAGGGTTAACTGATGACTAAGACAAGTTGCTCTGTAATTAAATGTTTGCCCTGTTTTAGCAGTAAGCTTATATGATTTAAAAAAAAAGGTTATGTTTCATAAAAATCCTACGTTTGGGTAATACCCCCAATTCCCATTCTTCTGGTAGTTAAGGCAGTGGTGAATGTTTCTTGTGAGTCTCTAGGGCCTGGACTGACCTCAGCTTGAAATAATCCATCCCAAAAGACAATGTCTTGGGAAGGCCTATTCTGAAAACTTGGGAGAGGCTTATCTGAACATCTTGGAGAGGTCTTCCCTTCAATATAGTTTCAGATTTGGACATGTTTATGTTTTCTATGGGATATATAGATGAATTTCATGTATGGGCCACAAAATACAGAATTCAAAGCTCAGGAAAAACTTAAGATAGAAAAATGATAAACCTAAGTCCTACCTTATCAGTAAGTAAATGTAAATAGATTAAAAACTTGCATTCAAAGGCAGGAAGGAGTAAAAATAAAAAACATGTGATCTCACTGAGATGACAACAGAGGAGGGATGTGGTTATGCTCCCGAGAGGAGCAACTAATAAATACAAGGACAGGACACTGAGAAGTCCTATAGCTCAGGATGCGACAGAAGCACCCATTTTACCTCAGAACCCAACACGGGCTGCAACAGCAGGGACATGGAGGAGATGCATCTTCCACTGGATGGAAGTGGGTAGAAAGAAACACCTGGAGGCTGCAGTCCTGGGTCACGACACAGATGTCAGAGTGCTGGCCCAGACAGAGGCTCTGGGGAGGTGACAGCAGAAACAGTGCGAAGGACACATTCCTGATACACGTGAAGTAAACGCAAAAATGATGGGTCTCCACACAGACGGGGACCTCAATAAGTAGGACAACAAAGAAGGTGTTTTAGACTACACTTTCCCTCCCCAACCCGTCAGGATTGCTGTGTCCTGAGAGGCGTGCTAACAACAGACAAATTGCTGAGTCCTAGAACCATAGAGAGGAGGGATATGGGCAATGTCACAAACACAACCGTGGTCTGTCTCAGCACATTCATGACAGTTGACACTATTGGGATCCTTACACACTTTTCCTCTCTGCTGAAATAGCAACTGCAAATATAGGCAACATACCTATGGAGAGGCCACCAAACCAGTAGAGACCAATAAAATGAAATTAAATAAAAAAAATTGAGCCACAGCACCACCTATTGGAAAAGTAAAAGGAATTCAACTCTCTAAGTTGCTAAATCACATATTTAAAAAGATAAACACAAATAAGGAGCAATTTAAAGTGGTAAAATGGACAGACAAAATATATAATTTGTGGCAACTCAACACTTCAAGAGCATATATCAAAAGAGAGAACAACGCTCCAGAATCCAACCACAATGACATGGAAGACTTTATCTCTCTATCAGAGAGTTCAAAATTGCTTAAATAAATAAACTCAAAGAACCAGAAGAAAATTCAGAAAATCAGTTCAAAGTGGTACAAGAGAACTCAGAAAAGCTAATCAAGGTGATACAAAAAAACAACAACAAAAAATCAAATTAGTGAGCTCAGAAATAAAATGAACAAACAGAAGTTAGAACCTGGAGTTTCAATAAGAGCAGAGATTTGTGGACTGAAAAACTCAATGAGTGTGACAAAAGCACTTGAGAAAGCTTTGAAAGAAGAATGGATGAAATGGAAAAATGAATCAGTGCGTTCCAAGAAAGCAAAATATGATCCAGGTGGAAGAGATAACTCAGGTGTGCAAAAGTCTCCAGTTTTCAAATAGAGAACTTTATTGAATTGATGTAAACACAGACTAAGTCGTTACATAAATAAAGAAAATTGAAGAAGCAGCACCAAATTTAAAAAAATATATGCCTACTGGGGAAAATGAAATCTAATAAAATGATCTTCAAAAGTTCTTGTGCAATTAAATTGCAGAGTGAATGTGCATAACCAGTATTTTTCATGCTGTTACTTTCCAAAGTGACAGTGCTCTCCATTCATTACAGACAGAAAGCTACTTTGCAGCTTTAGAAAGTTGAATGTGGGTGCAAAGCTGTTGATCCCAGCCTAGAAGATATACTTTATATGTCTGCATGGACTGTTCAAAAATCCCCAACTGTGACACTGTGGTTTTTGAATAGTTTAAGAAAGATTAAGTTGAGGGAAGAAGAGTTTCACTTCTTGTGTGCCAATGCTTGTGATGTTTTTTAGTTGAACACAGCCAAGAGAATAAACTACAAAGTAATTAAGAGGTCTGAACCCAGATTTGTTCAGCTTGCTTCTTAGAATAGTTATTATTAACTGACTTTTACATTTTGATTCACTTAACTTGGTAAATGCCAAGCAAACTAAATCACATAAGCTTTTCTAGCAGAATACTTTCTAGGACTGGGATAAATGCCTCAGTCTAAGAAATATTTAGTTCAATTTTTAGATATTTCACTATGAAAAAAGTTTCTTTGCAAACAAGATCCAAACATTTTTCTGGAATATAAAATTATCAAGAAATCATTGGCTATTTTAACAAATAAATAAAATCAGCAGCCTTCAGACATTTCAAATAAATGGGTATGATTATTTTTGAGGATGATTTTTACTGACTTTGTTATAGTATTTGACAGTTTAGAAAAGTGTAAGAAGGTAGTGTTTCAAGCATTCTTTTTCAAATTCAGCCTTGTATTACATACCTACTTCATGGACCCCATATTCCTTGTGATTCAATTAAAAGGCAGATAAACTATTGAACCACAAAAATAGGTGCAGACAATTTCATATTTTTATTACAGATGAATGAAATTGATGTTCTTTAATTGCATAAATTGAAATATATAGAGAAATGACAGGTGAAACATTGGAGTTTTCCTTCTATATTATTTTGATATGATTCTCCCTAAAAAAATCAGAAGTAGAAAGGAGTTCCCTCTTTCATGGTGATTATATAGCAAAATGCATTTTTTAGCATCTGGTTGTGTAACCCAGAAAAAGCATGACCTAGATGATTCAGGCCCAGAAAGGCATTGAGTTCAGGAGAAAAAAAAAAGTTAAGAGCTAAAATGTCATTTTAAATTAGCCCCATCCTATATTTTCATGCTTGGAAATATTATGGAGTATTCAAACACACAGATATAGAAAGCTTCTTAAAAATATAGCTTCCTTTTCTAAAATGTCTTCATTTGTACTTCCAGACTGTGAGTTCAGGAGTTATTATCACTCACAAATACCAATGATGAGCTGGATATTTTACATTATATTTTCTCCCAGTTATCGTAATATCTCCAATTTACACACAGAGAGAATATTATACACTAGACAGCACAGATATGAATACATGTGTGCATATGTGCACATACATACATTTCTCTTTCTAATGCAAGAGAATCAACTTTTCATGTGACCTTGTTTTTTAAAAAGGATTGTAAGCTTATTTTCATTTAAAAAATCCACTATGGTGATGGTTCACTGGTGAATCGGTGGTGGGTAATCTATGGGGAATACATAATAATGTAAAAGATATGAATAAAAATTAAAAGATAAAAAAAAATTTTAAATCCACTTCATAATAACTCCATTTGAAATAATAATTGTTAACTTTGCTTGTTTACTCCTGGAGCCACAAACCTTTTTTTTTTAAACCTCTGGCGTTACATTATTTTTTTATCTGTATCAAATCTCTCTTGTGCAGAAGCCAGGGTAAAAAGAATAAAGAGGGAAATAATAAAAAGGAGAATGAGAATTCATATTTGATGCATTTGGTCCTTCAAATTCTCTAATATTATTTTATATATTTTATTTTAAAGAATAGCATATATAATTGTTTATTATAGAACATTACCCTAAAGCTTGACAATAAAGTGTAGAATCTGAATGCAAAATTCACCTTTCAACTGTGTAAATAAGAGCACATGTAAAAATATGATTCAAAACATATAAAACAAATTAGTTTTTCAATGATCTTAAGTTTTAGAAAACCAAATAACTCATAAAAGTTCAAGGAATTTCTCTCTTCCACTTATACACATGATTTTCTTCTGTTAGCAAATATTGGAGGTCTGTGTGTGTGTGTGATTAGAATTAAATTCAAAGTAAAGTAAAAAAGCAAGAAAAATTAAAGGTTCATTGGTTCTAAATGTACAAGGATGCTTTTTCCTACTGGAGGCTTAAAATTATTTCATTATAGTAAAGATGGTGTAGGGTTGATACAATTATGAGGTCAGAACAGACCAAACTTCTAAGCAATTGAGCCTGAATCACCCTCTGGTCCAATTCTAGGGATAGAGGAATCCAGTGGACAAAGCAGATATACAAGATGAAGTAAGCTTTGGTGTATTGATGAGACTTGTGGATCTGTGTGTGTGTGTGTGTGTGTGTGTGTGTGTGTGTGTGTGTGTGTGTGTGTGTGTTAAATTTCTCTGGTGTTTTGATGCCTAACACTGTACAAACTGACAGGGTCAACATATAATAGTCATAAAAACAACATTAATAGACACATTATGGTTAATTTGCATTCTATTGACAAGTACGAAATTAAATTAACCCAGCAGTTTGATTCAAGGAATTTGAGAATGAATGACCAGAATTTTTTTGAAAAATAATAATTTCCCAGAGCAATATAATAATAGCTGTTTTTATCATTAAATTCGGGGAAAGATACATATGATGTTCAAATCACTCTCAAGATCTTTCATGGAAGATGCCAGTAGAATATTTTCAGATGCCCTTACATGGCATAAATTAGTGCAAGATCAATTAAAAAGAAAAAAACTAGAGCAACAGAATTAGAGCTGTTGAAGTCAGAGTTTTTATATTATAATGTCTGATCTCTTAACAGTTTAGACTAAGAGGCAGCGAAAGCTTCCCAATTAGTTTATCACCTCTGATATAGCATAGGCCAACTAGACCAATTAGGAGTAGATCAAAGAAGATTACAGACTCAATGGAGATGGTTCAGACTAATGCATTAATCTTTCTTTCACTCTTTCAAACATTTTTAATGAATTCCTCTCAATCTAGAATGAGACCAGGTACCATTCTACGCATTGAGGATGTAGTGATTAAGTTGAAGACAAAAGGCCCCAGTGGAATAAAATCTACATCATGAGAGAGGAGAAACCTCTCATTATGAATGAGAGGAGAAACAAAGAATACAAAACATGTTAGGTAATAATGAGTGCTATGGAGAACAATAAAGCAGAATAAAGGGGTAAAATTACAGAGGTAGACAGTAATATTTGTAAAATCTTACTAATGAGGATTTGTCAGAATGGCTAATGTTTGCTAGAGAGCTGAATAAAATAAGGAATAAATCCAAAATATCTAACATAAAAGCATTTTGGGGCAGAAAGAACAGAGTACAAAGGACTTACAGATGGAGCTTAGAATGTATAAGGGACAATAGAAGCCAATGACTAAAATATGAGTAAGGGGAGGACATTAAAAGACGCAGCTTGAGAAATAGCTATGAACTAGTTCATATAAAATGATAAAGAAAAAAAATTGTGAAAAAAGGAAAACAGTGCAAAAATTTTATAGTAACCCCAAATTTCTTTTTATAGTAACACCAAATTGATTCATTTTAACATAAACTTTATACCATTTTAATAAATATTACATATAAATAAGAGGTACATGATCAAACAGATTTATCAAATACTGGATTAAAAAACAATAAGCTTGATTCTTTGCTGTAAAACATAGCATAGCTCATAATCTGATGTGTTAAATTTAAGGCAGAGATTATGCTCAGAGTTTAAAAAATCTATTGTCCTTGGTAATTTTTTTTCATAAATTATCCCCCAAGACTAGCATTTTTTTTTAAGATTTATTTATTTACACATACAGCTGGGGTACAGGCCAGAGGTGTGGAGTGGTGAGAGGCTTCACCAGAGACAGAGTGGGGAGCAGAACAGGCAGAGCAGAAGTACACTGCTGAGGGGAGCAGCGGGCAAGGCAGGAGAGGTCTGCCACACCATGTGGGATTCTCCCCGGCTGGGCTTCGAACTCGCATCGCTGCTGCCGACAGCTCCACAGCGCAGCGCTTAACCACTGCGCCACCAGAGAGGCCCCCAAGACTAGTATTCTTGATTAAATACCACAGAAAGATCTGCATGGAGAGAGATGAATAGCTGACACCAAATAGTATGTATTTTAGTCTGTATCTTATAGCTTGTCAAAGAAAGGTCCAGAGACAAGAGCATTTAAGAAATAAATTCAATTACTTGAAGAAAAGTTTTGAACAGATCCTTTAGAAGGGTGGATTTGTCAACTAAAATATTTCAGCCATTATTTTGGTTCTCAGATATTTCTTCTGTCTTGTTCTCCCTTCTCCCGTGTTTTTAATTTTACATACATTAGACTAGTCTTGCCCCACAGCTCTTACGCTAGTTCAGTTTGGGTAATTTCTACAGACGTTTCAAATTCATTATGGTTTTCCTCTAGATGTGTGAAGTCTACTAATAATCCCCGCAAAGGCAATCTCATCTCCTTTACTGTGTTGTTCATTTCTATTGTTACATTTGATTTTTTTTCTTAGTGTTCATCTCTCTGCTAAAGTTGCCATCTGGTCTTGAATGCTGTCTACTTTTCCCATTAGAATCTTCAACATACTTAATCAGTTATTAAATTCCCTGCCAGATATTCCAAAACTTGTGGCACATCTGGGTCTGGTTTGGATGACTCCTCAGTTCCTTGGGAAAGTGCTGCTCACCTTTTGTCTGATTCCTAATTTTTGTTGTTGTTGTTGTTAGTGTTGAAAGATGAGATCTCCCTTGGGATTCTAGAGACTATGGTAATTTTTTTTTAACCTCATGGACATGATTTTCTTCCATTAGACCTTGAATGTGGAGCATTGGGTTCATCTAATCAGGAGTTGAGCTGGGTTAGAGGTTTTCTGTGGTCACCCTCAGGGCCTCACCAAGTTAAACTTCCTCTAGTTCAGGAAGTGTGCTGTTTAGGGTGGGAAGTGGTGTCCAAAGGGCTTTATTTCAATGTCTTTTTTTTTTTCACTTTTCCTTTTTGTCAATATTATCCCAAACACAAAATATCTCATAAGATCTGGAAATACACAATGCCACTAACATTGCCTCAGGATCCAGCAATTAAAATGTATTATTTAAGCCACTGTTGTGGAAGCATCGGTGGAGAGTGGAGCAACTCTCCAGAGGGGTGTAAAAATGCACCCTCTAACTTATACAGATATTTAAATACCCTAGAAAGTAATAAAATATTAATATTAAAAATATTACTTCTCTCCCCCAATTCTACATCCAAAGGGGGATTTTCTTGAGGTTCTTGCAATCTTTCTCTGCATATCCAGTAGGAGTCATGTAGAAAAATTCTGCAAGAGGATGTTGACTCCCTCTGGTTTTGGAGGGCCCAGATCATTCACCCTATTTCAGTAAGTATACTGAGTATCCACCAACTGGTAAGTTTCCTGGGCTGATCTTTTCTTACTGACTCTACCTGGTCCGAAGGCAGTGCTGGTGTTCATCTTAGATTTTGTACCATATGATTGCCCTGCCCACCAATATGATGAGTTTCAGAGAAGCTATAAACTGTTGTTTATCTGGGATTTTGTTGTTGATGTTGTAATGGTGAAATCTATACCCAATTCGGGTCTCTGTAGGCTAATGTGGAAGCAAGTTACAAAGGGAAAAAAATTTCCAAGGTTTTGGAGGTGGGTTTATTCATGGTAGAAAAACAATAGTGTTCTTACATGTTATCATATATATGTGTCATAATTGATACTGCGAAAATCAGGGATAAAACTGTTTTCTTTATGGAGTCAATAATTTAAAGGGATGATGGCTCAAGACCTTATTGATTTTGCAGACTAGAGCTATACAGTGACTGAGTTTTGTTGTTTGCTTAGCTTAGGGTATACTAGAGGTTTCTCCGTGCCAGCTGTTGGAAAGGTTTGCACACTTACTCATATAGGTAAGGAGAGATGGCATATTTGTTTTTACATACTTCTTACACCCACTTAAACCTGTGTTTAAAATTCAGATGATTTTTTATTAAATTGCCCTTAACGTATTACAAGGTTTGGATTTAGTTCTTCACAACCAACATCTTAGTTGACCTTCCCATGTTCATAAAAGAAAGGTCTCTCTAAAATATTCAGATAGCCTCCCCAAGATGTCCAGAGTAAGTTTTTTTCTTACATGTTACCACAGCTTATAAACCAATGTCAATCAGGCCCTATAGGTTTCAAAAGAAACTGCTACTTTGAGAATGAAAATTACCTAAATGTAGGGCAATCTTCAGAGTAAACTTTTTATTTCAGAAACCTTTCTGAGTGGCAAATGTCTAGTTACAGAGGACCTGATTTTGTCTATCAGTCAAACCCTTGGATCATCATGTGAATCCCCCTCCTCTGTCCTTGAAGTCCCAGGCCCCTATTCCATTCATTAGCTAAAAAACAAAAACCCACAGTCTGCCCTGTTGACTTTAGAATTTACAGTCACATAGTTTGTGCTATGTAATTAAATTTGTTTTTTTTCCTCCTAATAGTCAGACTGATATTAATTTGTTTGCTTGACCAGACAAGAAGAACCCAGAGGGTTTTCCCTCAGCCCAAAAAAACATTTCATTCAATCATTAAGGGAAGACCCTGATTATTCATAATCATCTTTCTGTTTAAAATTGAGAGGAAAGATAAGCAGCACCAGCCCATTTACAAAACCTTTGTCTCCCCCTTTTCACCTTTAAGATAGTGCATCCCATACCCCTCGTTTCTGATCATCTTTTCAATCAGCAGACTTTTCAGTGGCCAGATCCACATACATCAAACCTTAAGCATAGTGACTGCCCTTTACAGTGACCAGATTTGTGGGACAGTGGCTAGTGTTCTGTCACATAGGAGTGGACAGGGCCCACCAATGTCCCCTCTGTCTCCTTTCTCTGAAAATGACCACTAAATATAGTGTGAGCAAATTCCTTTCTCTGTGGTTTCTTTCCTCCTTCATGGTGCATTTCCTGTTCCTCCTTCTCTTTGGTACCTGGCCCAAACCTGCTCTCCACCTTTCCTGACTTGTCATGGCATTCATTTCCTCTAATACATTCAGGGACACTTGGTGATATACTGTCTTATATCTTTCTCCAAATATTTCATGGGTCATGTCATTCCAAAATTACTAGAGTCACCAAGGGAGGAAGCATGTCAATCTCATTTTGCATTCTTCTGCTCCTTTGCACATTGTCAGACATATAATAAATATGTGACAAATACTGATTTGAAAGAAGTTTACATTTCTTTATTGGATAAAGAAAGAGAAAGGGTGAGGAAGGGGCTCCAGGGGTATATCAATTATGTTAAGTATTATGGGGGGGAAGAATCTGCTGCTCAACAGACTCTGAAACTGGAATAAACAGGCTCAAACACCTATAATATCTCCACCTCTGATTCCTGCAATCCAGGTTTACTTGCCTGGTCTTCTGTTTCCCAGAAGTCAAGGCTGTCACTGCATATTCCAGAAACTCGGCTTTGTGTGTCTCTTCCTCATTTGTTTTTGTCACGGTGGATGTTCCACTTCCTCGCAGAAGTACAGCTTCAGATTTTTTTCTGTTTCAAATCTTTCATCGGCTACCATGATGTGGTGTCTCCTTTCACAGGGCACAGGGAACTGAGTAGGAATGATTTCCCTAAGCAGAATTCCATGCCAGGGAATTAGCAGGCTTCCAGAATGACTTTGTTGGTGACTGTGTTCTACTCTTTGATGTTAACGGTGACATGATGGAATTGCTCAATATGACAAATGCGACATCTGCAGCAGAGACCACGCAGCTGTCAGTGTCATCTCTGTCCACACTGCTGCCGAGACCATGCCAGCACCCTCTACGCCCATCGCTGAAACAACACACTGTCTTGATCTGGTTTACTGTTTCATGTTTCAATCAGTGAATTAGTAGATGTTGTGTCCTTATGATAACAGAGGCTGATGACAGCTTTTGCCACCCTACTGCCAGTGAACACATGTTGGTGTAATGGGGGATTTGCGTATTATAAATTGCTACATGACCTCAGACTTCTGCAGGTTTATGATTATTGCTAGCATGATATTCACTGCAAAGTGGTTCCAAATTGCTTGCTGAGTACCCAGAATACACGGTTTTTGTCCCCCAGTGCCTTCCTGGACTACTGTTGAAATACCAGCCTCCTTCCCGGCCTAAAATATTGAATCACTTGAGTAAAAAGCATTATTCAATACTCATTCCTCCCCTCCCCCCCCCTTTTTTTTGGTCAGTGACCTTTAGCTGCTTGTAAGAAGAAACTGAAGCCAGATCTACTGTATATATCTGGCTTCAATTTACTAGCCAGAACATTATCAATTATGTTTTGACCAAAAATAACATCAGCTCTTTTTAGAATTTCTTTGGGGAAAAACAAAATAAAACAAAACAACCTACTTGTAGCTGCCAGATTCCAGGTCTGGTGCTTTTTATTGAAAGATGTGAAATTTGGCTAACTGAAACTAGATTACATTCATATGCACTGAAAACAGTGAAATGAATATTTCTGGTAAGAACTTCAGGTATGATTAATTTAAAATTGAACCATAATGACAATATGACAATATGACTTAAAAGTGAATTTTTAAAATTATTCTTTTTAAATGTTATTTCAAATAAAACTCCAAGCAAACAACCATATTTAAAAATAAGGTATGCATTTAAATATAACTTTTCCCCTGAAGTAAATGTCAGCCAGCCAATTCCTTGAAATCTATAACATATGGTGTTTCTGAGTAGCTATATTAGTCAGCCTGTAAAAGTAATTTATGATTTTCATTAAAGAAATTTGAAATTTACTTATTTGACACTAATACCCATATCCAGGAAATTTCAAACCCAGGAAATAAGTGATCATTATTCTAGAAACCCTGGGCTATTGACAACCTTACTCTACTGCAGTCCTGGCTGTTGTTTCCATCTTTCTGGATGTCTGGGGTGCCAAGCAGAGCTTGACCTTAGTTTCAAGCAATTCACTACTGGGAGAGACTTACAGCTTCTATGGTTACCTTCTCCTGAAGATACTCATTCTCTCTCTCTCTGTCTCTCTCTCTCTCTCTCTCCCTCTCCCTCTCCCTGTCTCCCTTTCTCCCTCTGTCTTCTCACTTTCGACTCCTTCTTTTATAAGTGTATATGTTTATTTGTACAAGTTTATTTGCACCATTGGGTTCAATTTATATACACCATTGGGCAGCTTATATTGCTCACTCAATATATATGAAGACTATCTTCCTACTTCTGCAAATACTGAGCTAGGTCATTGAATTTATCTGCAGGAGAGCATTTCATTGAATAGATATACTTTTTTTTTTTTCTAAAATAAGCATGCTTATATTATAAAGTAATACAAACATGTGATAAAAAGTCTATTGGGTCATACAAAAGAGAGTAAAATGGAAATCAATCATTTCTTTCACTGCTAGTCAGACTCTTCAGAGAAAAATGTTAACAGCATTTAGATTTTATGATAGTTACTACCGTAATGGAAACAGTGATATATGCTCATCTGTTTCCTAGTTTGTCAAATGTATGTACTATTTCTTCACCTCAATCTTTTCACGATACTGAGGAATTTAACACATTTATATTACCTTCGACTCCCCATCCTTGGCTCCCCTGCATGTATTTGGATTTGTTGCTATCGTCATCGTCATCCTCACTCTCATCATTATCATCACCACTATTATTAATGGTAGTATTTGTAAATTTAGTGTTTGTTTTTATCATTTTAAATTACCCACTTAACACTTATTGCTTGACATCAAATTTATTATTTTTTATAGTTTTTCCTAGTTTCATTGATATAATTGACATACATATCCAGTTAATTTTTATGGTAAGATGATACTAGCTTTTACTAGACACAACTCAGTGTTTTGAAACAACAAAAGTTCATTCTTCACTCAAAAATGTGAAGTAATGTGTGTAATTAGACAGTGGTGTGTTTTAGGTTTCTCAGAAAGGCAGTACTGAGACATAAATAAGCATGAACAAGGTTAGGCAATTGCTCTCAGGATCAACTGTTGGGGGTAAACAGAGATGAACAATGAAACAGTAACACAAAGCCTCAGAAAACCTCATGGAGAGTTCTGACACTGGACATGCTCTTCACAGTGCCCCAAGTCAGCCAAACAGGTGGAGTGTATTCTTGCTTGCACAGGTTGTTGGAGTGGACAGGCTGCTGGAAGATGGGCACATGAATGGTGAGCAACTTTTCTTCCACTTAAGATGATCATCCTAAAGGTAACTGAAACCTACCATCGGTTGACACTCCCAAAATTGGGAATGAGTCCTTCAGTCCAGAATAGACTGTGTCAAAGCATGATACCCATTGCATTATATCCACTGCAAACAATATGGGGCTGCCACATAGCAGAGAGCTTTGGTCTGGAGTAGGTCTTTTGCTTTTCCCTTTCTAGTTCTAGTGGGGACATAGTTCCACTTCTTTCTTGGTCCCCATTGTCATCACTAAGGGTATCCCTAAAGAGGTAGCCTACTTCCTTTAAAAAGGGTACAGTCTTCATTTTGAGGTCAAATGAAAGGACTCCTAGCCATTCTATGTTCATAAGGGAGACATCTGTCTCAAAAAAACTCTCTTCAGTAAAAGTTATCCTGTTATTACCCCAGTGTCCATGAGTTGTTCCTTTCATTGATTTACTCCAGACCCACATTTTTCTCTGATATCTTGACCTGTGGTTTAATCTTTCTTTAAACATCAATCCCAACTTGTTTGCAACTTTTTGGAAATTTTCAAAAACCTATTTTATTCCTACCACACTTTCTTGTTTTCCTACAGTGTTATGATTCTTCTTAAAACTGCATCTCCTTTCATTTCATTCTTGAGCAGAAAGTCAAGTTTTTAACTTTGATAGCAAGTGCCAAACCAGTTGAGTAGAATAGAATGGCTGGGGAGACATCCTGTGGGATGTTTGGGAGACATCACAACAGCTCTATCACTTATGACCTATGTGACTTTAAACCAGTTATACACCCTCTCTAAGATTCAGCTTCTCTTTTAAAGCAGGAATGATAATATGGACTATGTAGTGTACATACAAGGATATAAAAATGCTAAGTATAGGCCTCCCCAGCGGCGTAGTGGTTAAGCGCTGCACTGTGGAGCTGTTGGCAGCAGCGACGCGAGTTCGACGCCCGGCCGGGGAGAATCCCATATGGCGCGGCAGACCTCTCCTGCCTTGCCCACTGCTCCCCTCAGCAGTGTATTTCTGATCTGCCTGTTCTGCTCCCCGCTCTGTCTCTGGTGAACCCTCTCGCCGCCCCACGCCTTTGGCCTGTACCCCAACGTGTATGTATAAATAAAAAATAAATCTTTAAAAAATGCTTAGCATAATGTGAGGCACATAACCTGTTTATAAGAAATGATTATTCTCTCAATTCCCTTCTGTCCTCCATAATGACTATCAATGTACCTTGTATTCTGATGAAAAAGTAAAACTTTGGTACTCTGATAAAATCGAAAATACATCAGAAAAGTGGAGTGCAAAAATTCATAAAGATTCAGTGAGGCTTGGTATATTTTTAAAGTGGCTTAACAATGTGACAGCTCAAGCAATGGTGCATATAATATTATCACTGCTGAGTACTACCTTGAGATTTCACAAAATGTCATATGTAATGGTGACGGCATTTTACATTACAGCTTTCTTGCTTTATACCTTTGCTTTTAATAATGTTTTATCTCTTGTTCCTTATAAACTTGATTGATTAAAATAAGATAAACTAGTTATTACCTAGGAAGAGGAGGTCAATCACTGAATACAATAAGATGCATTAAATATAATTAGTTACTCAGATGAGATAGTTAGAAGACATGAAAGAAAAGTCACAGGACCAGACCTTCTGCCTGCCACATATTTGACTTGCTTCAAGTCAATGGCTTTCACTTTCAGCCTCAGTGACCTCAACTCTAAAACTAGAATAATATCGTTTCCTATATTCCTTTGCTTAGTTTGCTATATCAAATTTCGACCTCATCATAACTTGATTAGATCTGCAGTGACCCTATCTCCAAATAAGAGTGTATTTACAGGAATTGGTGTTTAGATCTTGAACACATCCTTCTTATAGAACAAAATTCAACCTGTGCCATCTCCTAAATTTAGAGGTATTTATAGTGGCTATGTTACTGAAGATGGTTTTGTGTCATGCACCAAGAACCCAACTAAGCAAAAATGAAATGGTTTGGGAAAAATTCTGGAACATCCCTCAATTGCAACGAATATTATGGATGAAAGGAAGCTGAAGAAACAATGGTATAGGGGACTGGGGAACTTTTCTCCTCATCTCATTCCTGTACCTCTGCTCTATTATTTTCTCTAAACTAAGTTTCTCTATTTTCCATTTTGTGGAACAGAAAATGGCTACCACTAGCTTCCCCGATGGAAGAGAGACATCGGACAGAAAAGAACCCTCTGTAAATAGGGTATAGATGGGGACGTAGCATATCCCCAAGAAGTTTTGGGGCAAGTCTTGCCTACTGACCTTATTTTTCTCACTGGAGAATGAGGTGGGCTTATATTCTGAGAGAAAAGAGACTTTGATGGTATAAAGAAAGAAGTCAATGTTACAGTTGCATGAAAGCTGTTCAGAGGAATCAGAATTATTGATGAAGAGTGTGGGATTGAGGGTGTGGTAGTGCCCAGACTGAATGGATCTCTTTGCATGTTTTCCATCAACACTGGTCAGGAACGCCAGTGTATCAACTGAAGACCAGGTGAGTATGCCAGAGGATTACTGGATGAACCTAGCAATGTTGCATATACAACACAAGGGGTTGTTTCAAGTTCAATTAAACTTGATTTTTTCGAGTAATGGTAAAATCATTCATTACACAATCAATATCATATAAAATATTTTTTCAATATTTTTCCTGCATTTTTTATAAATATCTTTAACCCTTAGCTTCTAAGAAAAAAAACAACATAATTCTCCCATAAGTAATGGGTTTTAAATTATTGCTTTTGTGATAAGAACTCACATATGAAATGCACTTTTCACTTCTAAATATGTACATGGATGCTTATTTCATCACCAGAGAGACCTTTTGCTCTTTTATAAATTCAGTGACTCTTTGACAGAGTGAAACAAAGCAGGAGACAGCCCAAATTGCCTCACTAGTTCATTATTTTTTAACAAGAACTAAAATTTATATTCTACCATAATGAATAGAACTTTTCTTGCCCAAACATTAGGGATTTTTATCTTTTTGTGTTTGCTTACAATAAACAGTCTAGATATGACCTAAAAATCATTTCAGAGAAAGCAGGAGCATAACAAATTGCTTTCATTAAAACTTTCTTTAATACCTTTCTTTTTTTCCTTCTCATCAGGTGAATGCTTCTCCTCTCAATGTTTATTTAACTTACAACCCTGACACTATCTGCCTTTCTCCAATCTTCCTTCTTTGCCTTTCTCCAAACAGTCCTAGACTAGGAAAAGTCTTTCTAAAAGATCTACCAAACAGTGGACAAAAATGCAAAAACAGTGGACTTGCATTCTCCTCCTAGCTTTACATTCATTTTCTGAGACTTGAGGTCTTTGTATTCATGAACCTCAAAAATGTTTTAAGAAATCCTGCCTTATTTTATATGGATATTTTGGGTCTGCCTCTGGATTGGGGTGACAGTTGGACTTTTTCATAGGAATGTGCATGGAGGTAGGCTTTGCATATAATTGTATAGAAAGCTGCCCAAGAAGTCATCAGTTAGTGGGTATTAAATGGGATTGCATCATGGCAATGAATGGACTTTACTCCCCTGAGATCACAGTTCTAGGAG
Source organism: Scalopus aquaticus (assembly GCA_004024925.1). Classification (NCBI taxonomy): domain Eukaryota; kingdom Metazoa; phylum Chordata; class Mammalia; order Eulipotyphla; family Talpidae; genus Scalopus; species Scalopus aquaticus. The sequence goes on from PVIJ01000339.1 coordinate 109,114, forward strand.
TCTTGGTAAGTGTTGCAAGCACGTGTGGTCAGCTGTCATGTGAGTGATCGGATGATGCCCAGTATTATTTTCACCTCTTCGAGCCATCCACTGGGAAGACTAAACCATTTCCTCACAGGGCACTGTTTGTGCCTGATTCATTTGGCTCAAGTTGCTTAAGTGTGTTTGGTGGAAGAGGGCACATCATTTCTCTGTGTCGCACTGTCAGATGGCCCCTAAGAAAGGTGGGTAGGGGGATAGTGTCTGTGAGAGTTTTCAGGGAACAGCACTTGAGGTTTGTGTTAATAGTGCTTCTTCATCCTGTCAGACACGGTGCTATACTCAGAATCCCTGGAATTGTTTACTTGCTAAGACTTTGATTTTCATGCCTTAAGAAGTGTTATCTCCTGACAAGATTTGTCAAACCTAAGTCTAAGCAGGAATCTCTGTAGTACCTGTAATCTGTACAACTCTGATTCTATATGGAGGAAGATAAAAATGTGTGTGTATCTACATATCCACATCTATGTATCTCTGTGTATGTGTGCTTTTTAGACAATGGCAACATATTATTTGAAAATGACCTCAAACTTGGAGAAAGGTTAAATATTAAGAAAAATAATACATACATATCTTTCTATCAGATTCGGGTTTTAGCATTTTTATCCATTTGTGTTTTTCACTTGGTTTTCCTTTCACTCTAAATACATCTATGCGTATTTCATAAGAAAAAGGCTATTTTCTAGCAGTATAGTTACTAATCTTAGGAAGTTTAGTATTGATAAAGTCTTTCAGTCTAATCTCCCATCAGTATTCTTTTTTTTTTCCAAATGAACTGCTATGTTCCTTATGATCTTTATTCCATAAGCTTAGGCATATTCTCAGATTAGGTATTATATTTAGTTTTCATGTCTCCTTATTCTCCTTTAATCCTTTCATCAATTTTTGTTAGAACTAATCTTCACAATGATGGTTATAAAATTATGCTTTTCCAGTTCCAATACCCACTACACATTTACTATCTGGTGTTCAACATTCTACTATAAATAAGATAATAATTGGATCTAATTTGTGTGGGTATACACACACACACACCACCCACACCCATACAAACACAGATGGACGATGTATGATAAGACCTTTCTTCTTTTTATAGTATTGAAGACCTTTATTCTCATACTGCTACCCTGAAAATCTCAGAATGTTCTCCCCAGCAAATTGACCCTAATTCCAGCAAAGACTACACTGAAAACTCTAGTAAAGTTCATATACAGAAAATATGATTCACTTTTTAAAATGCTTTGAAAACATTTAGTTGTGTCTATGATTTATTAGCAAAGAAAATCAGAACTTAAACTTGTCAACAGAATTAAAGAAAAAAAAGACAAAACAAATTTTCTCTCTGCTTAATGTCTATAAGAGAAATAAACACAGCTAAAGTTTGGGCCATTTACATAAAAATACAGCATAAATTTTGAAAAAAAATCATACTCCTTTATTCATCAGCTATTCCCAAATTTATATTGGTAGTTCGTGAACCGATTTAAATACTAACTTTAATGTGAGATGTGTCTTAGCAGAGGAAAAAATACATTATTTAAAAGAAACATTTCAAGCACTTGGAAATATCCTAACCCCTTTGCTTTTGGTTGATGACATGTTGGTTTATTCTTTCTTTCCTTTACCTGTTCATCTTTCTATTCCTTTAGTCATTAAAGTAAAATAAGAAAGACGGCACTTTAGTTCTACTTAATTCTATTGAAAGTTCTGTCTCTGACAGGTAAATGTCTCACAGACTACAAGGCTTCAGGTTCTCAGCTGCTCCTCTCTTGACTGGACACTCTTTACAGTTTCCTGCTATGTGTCTGAGAACATAAAAAGAACTGACAAGGAGAAGCAAAAAGAAAATAAAGCTTGTTCTCCAAACATCTTCAACATATTAATTCAAAAGGGCCTGATGGCATACATTTTTTGAGATCAGAGAAAGAATAAAAAAAAAGTTATTAACATTATTTTTATGACTATTTAGCTAATTATCTAAGCTGAATCTTGGATGGTTACCATGCAAATGCACACAAGTGCATACAAATACATGCCAGCGTTTTAACAAAAGACAATGAATTTTAAGTAAGAACATAAAGTTGAGTTCATTTTCTGAACCCAGCTCTGCAGAAATAGGAGCGCTCAGGTCCAGTGGAGAATGTCTAATGCCAGCTACTAAATCAAGTGGTCACACTCAGTGTCGCGGCTCTGGTGAGCTGGAGGCATTACAGGTGCTTCTGCAACAGCTTCAGGAAGCTGGTAGAAGAAAGGGGTGCTAAGGTTGTTCTGGGATGTGAACGGGGAGGGAAGGATTGCACATTCTCCTCCTACCTCCTTTTTCACAGTGGCAAATCTGACTGTCCTCTGCGCTCATCAGTACATTGTGGTCCAGAATTTGCCTTTGATAGTTTCTGGGAAGATTCAAAAACATGAGTCCTCTTAATGCAAAGCACTGCTCTGTTCTCTCCAGACTCATTCTGACTATCTAAAAAGTTTACCTCCTCCCTGCAGCTGTGGACAAAGCAAAACAAGTTCACTCCTATTTCAGTGAGATTGAGTTCTGACTAAAAGTGGGCTTCTTATTAATTAGACAAGGAAGCTATTGGACAGGTGACTCTAAGGCCATGGTAGCCTATTATGGATGATTTGGTGGTGGGAGTGATATGGTTACATACATCTGAAGTGGTGTATGTATTCAGAGAAGTGATTCTCTGAATCATATCAGTTATAAACCAGTGTTACCTTAATTAAAAAACATACTTGTGGGCCTCCCTGGTGGCACAATGGGTTAAGCACAGCACTATGAAGCTATCCAGAGCCACTGCAGCATGAGTTTAATACCCAGCCAGGGGGCTTCCCACATGGCACAGCAGACCTCTCCTGCCTCGCCCGCTGCTCCCCTCAGCAGTGTATTTCAGTAGATCTGCCTCTTCTGCTCCCCATTCTGTCTCTGGTGAATCTTCTCACCACCCCACATCTCTAGAATACACCCCAGTTTGTATGCATAAATAAATAAATCTTTAAAAATAAAAAAATATATATAACTTGTACCCATCTCAAGATTACAAAATCAAAACTGCTAAGGACAACCAGTCATTCAGCTAAGCTTTATGCTATAGCCAGTCATATACTTCGCTTTTTTTGCTTCCACACTTTCTTTACATAACATTTTCCATTGACTCCTATCCCAGAGCATCCCTCGCCAGTCTTTCTTTGCTGCTCTCTGATTAGGATTGATTTTTGTTCAAATAAACTCTTAAATTTTTATTATGCCTTAATTTATCTTTTAATTGCCTTAAGATTTTTGAAGCCCTGGTACAGAGATTAATAAAGAAAAACGCTGTGTTATTCTGTGTCCGGCAGGAAGCAAAGGCCTGAACAAAGCTGGGAAAACTGTCTTTAAGACAGTAGCAAGAAGCAGCACCTGGACCTGATCTTCAGTGAAGCAGACAGAACATACAGACCACAACAGGAAAAGCAACTGTCTGGAATGTTCTATCCTCAGGAAGACATTGCTCTATATAATATTGAAAAATATATATATATACCATGTGGCAGCAACACTTAGTGTTTTATTCCCTTGAGAGAGTTTTTCTTTTCTCAAATATAAGGACTGGGATTGTTTTGTGCCTGAAAGTAGTTGCTTGTTTTTAAGAAGATTTTTTTCTCCAAGAAGTCTCTTTCTTTAACAGACTGGGAGCCAAGGATGTGCAGAGGAAGCATCTGTTATCATGGGTATTTGAAACTTATTCATGGGTCAGACCCAGGTCCTGGTAATGGAGAAAGCACTGGTCCAGGACAGGCAGCACCGGCCACAGAGCTGTCTCCTGGACACTGACAATGGCCACTCTGCAGAAACAAGCCAGGGGCTGCATCTGTTGAACAGATTCATGAGAAGTAGGCAGCAAACAGAGAACGCCAGGACTAGAGAGTGTTATCAAGGGACTTCTACTGGCAACACGCACATCTGGAGACTTGCAGACATCCTATCGCGGTATCTGGGGCTTGCTGGGAGGCATCGTGATCAGACATTGATATGAACAGGGTTTTATTTTTGTGACCACATTCATTCATTAAGGTGGAGTTCCTACTTCCTTTCTTAACTGGGTTACTACTGGGAAGGTTTATTTAAAAAAAAATGAAGGAACATTGTATTATGACATTATGTAAGTTTCAGGTACTTCTCATTAAAAATCTTATGTTTTTACTACATTTAGTTTACTGCCAGAAGTCTAGTTCTATTCTGGAAGGTTTCTTTTAAATGTATATGCCATGTCAGGCTCAGAGTTAAGCAATTTACTTTAAAAATTGATATCATGTCAACATTAGCTGTACATGAATTGTTTTAAAGTGGTTTAACAGTTTAGCTGAGCTATGACCTAAGAGACTTTCAGTGAAAATGATAAATAACAAATCATATTGGAAATTTAGGAGTTTAGGGTAAGAAGCAGGAAAATGTAAGAGAATGGAAATCTCCGTGTTCCATGGGTACCTCAGTGTCACTGTTGGGGTCACTGTGAGAATCAGGGTGTCTGGAAAAGGAGCACAGAGGATGGGAACACAAGCTGCTCTGACTATACATTATATATGTGTATATATATATATACACATATATAAAATCTGGCCTAAGGCTAGTCTGGAATTCATATCCACCATTAGCTTTTGCAAAAATATGACAAATGTTTTCCTAAAAAGATAGAAGCCTCCAATCCACTATAAATCTTGCAATATTTCAAAGTTAAAACATAGCCCCTAGTCAAAGGCCTCCGGAGAGGGGGCCCAGTGAACAAAAGGCAGGGTGCAAACTGGTGCTGATGCTTATGGCAGCTGAGGTGATGTTGATGGGCTATTTGAAAGAGACTGCCTTGCTGTATCAGACCCCTGCCAGCCATAATTTAAAGGGACAGAAGTCATTAGTTTGCAGTGTTACTCTCTTTGCACCAATAAAACTTGTATTTGCCTTTCTCTGCAAGCCTCATTGCTCTGTAACTCAGCGTCAGCCAGTGAGTGAGACCTGTCTTAGTAACAGTGACAGCCACAAAGTTCAGCAGTATAAATGTTATTCACATGCATCTGCTCATCTGAAGGTTAATCAAGTTGAGCTGTTTTTCAATCTTCACTTTTATACTTGATTCTCAGTTCTGGCTAACAGAGAAGGGCAAGATACTGATGATCTTCCACGGTACAGAAAGTTTATGACATTTGTTTTCTAATAAGAACAATCATAATTTAACTCAAAAAGGAAATTGAAGCTATAGGCTCTTGTTTAACTAAATCAATTGTTTGAAATTTCATCACAAAACAATCAAGTGTATCTTCTTTTGATTTGCTTCAGAGTAATCTAGCAGTCAGCTGATGAATCCCTTCTCCTTGGGAGAAGAGGCAGATTTGACTTGAAACACCTAATCCATACCTTGTGTAAACTCAAGCTCTGGTGATTTGTGTGAATTATTGCTAATTTATGATCTCACAGTCTGTTATATCCCACGCTACCCCACTGAGAATTTTTTATTTTACCTGATTAAAAAAAATAAACTTTCAAGAAGCATTCAGTGAAATTAGGGTGTTTTGCCAAAAGTAATATTTAATAGTTACAGGAGGAACCAAGTCCATCATTTAATCATCTAACTTCCTGATTTCACTTCTCTTTTCTCCCACTCTGTGTATGCTGCATGTCCTTGCCTCTTTTCCTTTCCATTCTTAATCCTATGAAAATAAGCACCTTTTTTAATAATGACACCTAAGGGCCTCCCTGATGGCGCAGCAGTTAAGCGCTGCGCTGTGGAGCTGTCAGCATGGCAGCGGCGACGTGAGTTCGACGCCCTGCCGGGGACATTCCCAAATGGCGCAGCAGACCTCTCCTGCCTCGCCTGCTGCTCCCCTCAGCAGTGGATTTCCGTCAATCTGCCTGTTCTGCTCCCCATTCTGTCTCTGGTGAACCCGCTCATCGCCCCACACCTCTGGCCTGTACCCCACACCTCTGGCCTGTATGCATAAATAATCTTTAAAAAAATGACACCTGAAGAATAGCAATTACTTTTTAAAATAATCTGAGAATGCATCTAAGATCTTCTTTTCCACACCTATATCTCAAAAATATATTTCACACAAACAAATAATAGTGCTTTTTCTAAGAGCTCATCTAAAGAAATGAGATGTTCCCACCCTGTCATTTAGATGAATTCATTTCCTATTAATTTTATACCCAATGCTTTGTAAGATTCTTTTGTGTGACAATCTTACTTAATCATCACAACCATCCTGAGAGGTATTAATTTCATTTTGCAGTTAAGAGAAATAATGGTTAATGCCAACTCAGTGGGAAAACTGGGATTTGATGCCCTGTGTCTGCTTTCCACATTCTGTGTTTTTTACATTCATTTTTATATACACCAATCTTTCTTTACAATATCACATACATTACTACAATACCACATATTTGTAATCTATTTCAATGGTGTTTCACTAAATGAGGCCGAAACTACTCTAGCTCATGCTATCAAAGATTAAAAAAACACTTTGCCATCCCTTGAATTAGAAATGACTTGTCACTTGTATTGATCAAATTATTTGTAATAGTTCACACCTTCCAGGTCTTGGCCTCAGATGACTTGCAGCTTCCAATATAATTTTCTTATAATGTTTCTGACAGTTTGGGAAGAAGCCCACAAAGATGATGTGGAAAGAGAGGTACAGCTGGCTCAGTTATTCAATGATTCCTGCCTTCACACTGAAGCTTGGAAATATGAGCGTTATCTACTAAGTCCCTTCAACTCTAGTCATGCTGCCTGCTAACACAGCTGCAGAAATGAGCTAAGGCAAGACCAGCAGAAGAAATGTCCTGTGGACGTACAGAGTCAGTGAAAATAGAAATGATGATTTGGATATGGTTTGTTACCCAACAACAGATAACTGATATGGCACGCATTATTAAAAGTGATTGCAAAAATGCATAGGTATATTTAAACTCATTATACTAAAAGAAGAAAAAAGTATCTAATGTTGATGCAAAGGAAAATCACATTAAAAAGCTTATTTCATATCTCTGGGTATTATTATTTTTGTTTTCTAAATGCAATATAAAGCTTATTATGGGCCAAACTTGTAATAAGGTCTAAAAGACCATATTATTCAACTATTAAAAAACACAAATAATCTTGGGCAGCTATAGGATTTCAGTTGCAATATAAGAATTAACCCAATTTCATAAAATCTTTTTGGTGTTAATTTTTATAATAGTCATTATACTAGTTCCAATAGCACATATATAATTGAAATTAATATGAAAAGCAAGTGAAAATGGAAAATTTACCTTCTAATCACTCAAGTTTTGGTAACTGCTTCCCATGTGACCTTGAGAGTCAGTCAGACTTGGACTGAAATCATGCTCTTCTACTCACTAGCTTTGTGACCTTTGGCAAACTGTTCAACCTCTTTGAGTCTTGATATCCTAACATCTAACATGATTGGCATAGTATCCAGACAATTTTTAATAAATTTCTCTCTTATTTTAGAACATTTCATATAAATGTTTTAAAAGTAATTGTGAAAATCCAATTTTGATAGTCGGGATCATAGTCAAGAATATACATTTTTCCTGGTTATCAACATATTTTCCATGAATTCTTTTTGTTTTTCAAAGTAAACAATAATATCATCAACAAATAATACTGAATTTGGAGGTCATACCTCCTTTTTTGAACTGTTTCATTTATTGTTTATTTCGTTAGTATTTTAAGACCTTGTTTATGCTGCAAGTTTTTAAAGTGAGTTAGTTATAATGATAAAAAGGGCTTAATAACTCAAAAAGCTAGGGAAGGGTGTTTGACTGAAATAAATAGTAGACTCAAAGATAATAGCAGCATTTCATGAATGTGACGACAAGAAATAGGAAGACATGTAAAGACAAGAAAAGATGTGTTTTCTAAAATATCAGCAATGCTCCCCAAATGGCTTGGTGATGGCAATGGTGCTAGAATCACTGGTTTCTACACACTACTCCTAGACCAGAGGAGAGGGGGCCCGGTGCAGAGAGGACCCAACTGAGCACTGCAAAAAGCTCAGATATGTCTAGACCCTAACCACAGACATTCTGATTGACTGATCTTGGATAAACTTAGAAATCTATATTTTTAAAAGTTTCCTGGATAATTTTTATTCAGCCTACTTAGAAACCAACGGTCTCCTAGGGCAGTGAACCAGGAATAGACATTATCTGTAACAGATACCAAGATATGCTATTCTTGATGTACAAAAATAACTCATTCACAATTCTCAACTTAAAAAACTGTTCCAATAACATGTATTGAAGGAAAATGATCACAGGGTTGCATTTTTATATTTCATTCTGGCTTGAAACAGTCTACACATAAAGTATCTTAAGTTAATAACTGTTGGACAATACATTTTTAATTTATAAAGTAACTCTCCCTTCGTTCTTCCATTTGTTATTGCAATAGACCTTAGACATAGGTAAGACTAGAAATGCACATCTTTCTTATTCTGCAATTGACAATGTCCCTTTACTTTCTTTACCCATATGAAACTCATATTGCCAACACACAGTATTCAGTGCTTGCAGTTCTGGTACATGGCGTAGAATTAGACTTTCATGCTTTTTCATAGGTGGGTCCATCTGCCAGGAATTTCATTCCTGGGCTGCTCATAAATGAAAGCCTTCACTCCGTTAGCTTTCCTGGTTTGATCAATCAGCAGGACAAGCAGGGAGTCATGCACTCAATTTTGTTGCTTCGGGGGGTTATCTGGGAAGCTCACTGATAGAATCTAGGTGCACAAACTATATTCATGACCCTCTTCATTCTCCTATGGGAGGTCAAATTATTACCCTCAAAAACATGTAGCAAAGAGAACCCAACTTAAACTCTGCATGGAAGACAATTTTGAAAGTTACAGTCTTCAACTTTTCCATTCCTTTGTTCACATAACATGGTGTTAGCATGTGGGAGACATATCTTTTGAATTCCTTGGCTTGTTTGCTATTTGTTCAAACTGCTTTCCTCCCTCCACCCCCAGTATATCATAATTTCAGTGATTATGAATTACAATAGAAACCTCTTTGAATTATCTCTAATTAATAATTTTGAAAAACAAAGCATTTGCAAATTTTAGCATTTCAAGTAGCACAAGTGACATATTATTTGGCACTTCATATTGTATCTCACAGTTAGTCCCTGTGCATTGTGTCAACCTACTTCTCCCAATAACCTTTTGTTCCAGATGGAGCAAGAAAGCCAAGACCTGGTCACGCTGCAGGCTTTAGCTCGGGGTGTTAGTTCAGTGACTTCAGAGCAAATCTCTGGTGCACACTGTGGCAGTTAGAACCACAATTTGTGATGACTGTGACAGATCTTCACCCTTTGCTAAGGTAGGGCAGTGGCCATACCATCAGGTAATGACAACACTCAAGTGCTCCTGAGCTGCTCTCTTTCCCCACTACCACACCACAACCCTCTGACACCAGTTGTGTGAGTTTTCCACACATCAAACAATTCTGCACCACCAGCTGGGTATCCTATAATTCAATTCAGTCCTGGCACCACTTAACCTGCTGCAGAGCCCACAGGTTCAGGGTTCAATCCCTCAAGATTTCCTCCACTTCACTTGCTAATCATAAGCCTCAGGTTGTCACCTGTATTTCTGACAAAGGGGTTATACAGCAGGACATTCCATGACCCACATTTTGGCCTATATAATTGGTTAGGATGACTCATAGCACTTAGGGAAACACTTATGATTACCAGTTTACTATAAAACAAAGGCTCTAATAAAAGATACCTATATACAGCCAGATGAAGAGATACCTAGGATGAGGTCCAGAAGAGACACAAGCACAAAAGCCTTTGTCTCCGTGGAACTGGGCCACCCTCCCAACGTGCAGATGTGTTCAACAACTTCCAAGTTCTCTGAGGTCTGCATTATTGGGATTTTTACATGGCGTCAGAACTCGGACTGATAGGTACAGTCTCTCTCCCTTTCCTGTATGGTTCCATACAAACTTCAGTACTGTTTCCTTTATTTCTTTGAAGAAAGTTAGTGGAATTTTGATAGGGATTACATTAATGTATACATTGCTCTTTGTAAGATGGCCATTTTAACAATATTAAATCTTCTAGTACATGAACAGGGAATGTTTTCCCATTTCTTTTTGTCTTCTTTTATTTCTTTTTACCATCTCATATTTTTGTTGTGTAGGTCTTTCAGTTCAGAAAGAGAGGATATATCTTTGATAAGGAATGGGTTAAGGGCCTAGGATTTAAGGATAGAAGAAGGATACTCTTATGACAAAAACAAGATGCTCTGGAACCAGATGTTTGCCCTACCATATAAAGAGGCTTCTTCGATACAAAGGGCTATTTCTGAAGATAAGCCTCACTATTGTAGTTACAACATTCCCTATCTTCATTTTTCTAGGTGGCTAAGGTAGTGGTAATAGTTTCTGTTGAGTCTGCAAGGACTTGATTGACCAGAGCTTAAAATAATCCACATGACAATAGGTTAAATTTTGGAAGACCTGTTCTGGACATCTTGGCCTCTCATTCCTTATAAAGAGGAAAGTTCTGAGTCTTCCTTTTTTACTAAAGGATCAGAAAAACATCAAATGTGTACCGCTCTAGAGAATAGGAAATTCTAAGTGTATTTCGTGAATCTACTCCCTTGAAACATCTTGCTCAATCACTTTTATCATTCATTCACATCTTTAGATTTTTCTTTCCAATATGTAATTAAGTCTCTATAATCCCTACTTTCCAGTCCTCACATACAACAAAACTCCTCTCAAGTCCCTAGCTACAGAAAAAATAGTGAAAGAGAGTAAAATTTCTAACAATATCAATGGGTTAGGTTAGAGAGACAATAGTTTTCTCAATTTTTGCAGATTTTTTTCATTTGAGGGATGCTTTCTGCTTTTTTTTCTTTCTCTCAAAAGATACAATTTCGTGCAGTTACGGCTTAGACACTGAACTTGTCAGAAGAGACAAGGTCTCAAAACACCATTCAAATAAAATGCTTTTGCACCCCACATTCCATAGCATACAGGTGACATTGCAAGTAAAAATGAGAGTCTACCTGTTCGACTTCCTAATCATATTTTGTTGGATACAAGTTTGAAAAAGCATTTCCTTAATACATATGTCTTCTAAGAAACTGGACAAATAGATATCAACAGTTTTTTGGATTTTCCATGAATATTCCTTCTTAATTTTTTCTTTAAGATTTCCTGTTTTGTAATGTTTCACCAAAATCTCAAATATTTAAGAGGAATAAGGGTGAATATATACATATATATACACACACAAATATTTATAAAAATAGAAACTACATTATTTAGTTTTTATGACTTTTTATTTTCTCTCAGCTTCTAGAAACTCATGGTTTCTCAGAAGCACAGTATGAGACTAAAATTTTAAGGAAATGATTCTAAGCTTTTGTATCTGATATATCTGACCATGGTTTCATTTTTTTATAACACCTCCAGGCTACAAAAATATAGGAAATATTTAAATTTAAAATTTAATTTATTCAAATATTTAACTATTTTTTTAAATTGTATCTGGTTTTGCTTTGAGAATTTTTGTCATATCTGAAAGTTACTAAAGTTAAATCAATGGAGTTTAAACTTGTTCCCCTCTACCATTTTAAAATAATTATTTTTTTTTAACGAGGTAACACTGGTTTACACTATTGTGGGTATTCTGGAAGGATAGAATACCCCCTTCCAGAGGTAGTTACCATTGTGCATCTACCAACAAAGCACTCACAATCCAACACTATAGTCCATTGTGCTGCCTTCCTACCTTGTTATCACCTTTCCTTTCTCCTGTCTAGATGCTTCAGTTCTATAGTCAGCTTTCAAGGATTAACTTTTAAGTTTGTCTTTATCTGACCCTTTGTTTAGTGTCTCCACATTCCACATATAAGTGACACCATTTAGTACTGGTCTTTCTCCTTCTGACCTATCAGATTAGCAAAATACATTCCAGCTCCATAAATAGCACGAGTTTATCTTTTTGAATTACTAAGTCATATTCCATTGTGTATTTCTACCACACCTCCTTGATCCACTCATCTGTTTTTGGGCACAAAGGTTGTTTCCATACCAAGGCTATTGTAAATAGTGCTACAATAAACATGAGCATGCAAGTTTCCTTTCAAATTAGTCTCAACATCTCCAATTTATGGTATAATTACAGAAGACATCTTAAAAAAAAGAAATAAAAATAACCTAAAGTCAATAGTAATGTCATGGTGTCAATCTTTCCAACAACTTTTTAAAAAATTCAAAAATATTTGTACATATATAAAATTTAAGATGTATCAGATAACATTAGTGTGTTGCTTCCTTGTACTTTGGTTTATCTTTGTAAACAGGTACCTTTTCCCCTTTTTTATGTTCCCCATTCTCTCTCCAACTTTCTCTGTTCAGCACTACATTTACCAGCTAGCCAATGTTACCAACTTCATGTGATTATTTAATATCATTCTCCATTCCAAAGTAATCATATGCACAACAGTTACTATATACAAACATTTTTACTGTCACTGCTTTTTAAAAAGTGATTGCAGTTTTTACAACCAATTATGAGCTTTTCTTCTCTCACTTGACAATGCATTACAAAAGTCTTCTTTGTCAACCAAGTCTAACGCATTTTTTATGGCTGTATAATATTTCACAGTGCATATACAACTATTCTCCCAATAAAGGTCATTTATGTTGTCTCCAATTTTAACACTATAAGTAATGCTGTATTAAGTATTTTTGTGCATAAATTATTTTAATGTATGGCTTTCTACACTATAGACCCCCAGATGTTAAAGGATATATAGCATTTTAAATTATAATGGACAATGCTAATTTGCATTCCAAAATAGCTGCTATGCTTCATAGTCCTCCTAAAAAAAGAATCCCTTTTCAGATTTTACGGGAAATAAGTCTTGTTTTTCCATTTATCATTGACCAATATAATGGATAAGGATGATAACTATGATTACATTTGAGTTTCTTTTTAAAAATGTAATATAAATTAGATTTTTTGGAATTGTTATTTATATCATTTGCTCACTTTCCTATAGAATTCTGACTATTTATTATCATGGGTAATATTATCATCTATTTCATCGGTAATATTAAAGTCCACACTAGTCTTACATATCCCACCAGATAAAGCTGATGCTCAATGAAAGTATAGCCTAGGCAATTATCATTTTTTATCTGTTATGCTTTTTTGAAACTGAATTTCAAAGGGAGCAATTGGATAAGGTTATTAGTAGCACATTATTAAGTGCACTATGAATGAAGATGTAGAAATCACGGCTTTAAAAATTGTGGGAATAATTGAGATAATCCAAAATAAGACTGCAGTTCTGCTACAAGAGATATGACGTTTTCTAAACGCTTTGTTCTGTATTTATGGCTATAATATGAGTTAAATCTTTCTCTCCAACTACAAGTCTGGAAACATCTTTCACAGTGTTATTTAACAGGAAAACCTAAATCTTATCTTCTGTTCTCTCACAATTCTCCCGGGCCAAAAAATAAAAAATAAAAAAAAGCCTAAAGCTGATGCTTGTTGCTTGACTGAATTGCTGCAGATAAAATGTATCCTGGCACACTGAAGAGAAACAGCCGATCAATTGCAGCTGGCTTTATTGTCAAAGTCAGTGAAGAGGCCATCTACAGCTGGGAGGATGGGACCCTTTAAACCTTGTCCATCTTGTATTTATTGAGTCACTGACTTGTATAAAGATAGCTGTTGAGGACATTTTATTGTAGAGATATGAGGAAACCATACAAGTCAGATCATTTTTTTTCCAGACAAAATTTGCCTCAATAATTCTTAAAGTTTCTTAAAGGAGATTAAAAGTCAGTGTTGTGAGACTGATCTACAGATCTCTGAATAATTCCATGACAACTATACATTTCTGGAGAGACAGGCTCTTGAAAAATATTTAGCCCAAATTTTCCAATTCATGAAATTCCTAACTCCTGAATGATTGGTTAGGGCAGTATACACTGATGGAATGTAACATATTTAGAGTCAATTTGGGGATGAGAACAAATCATTCATAAGACACTGTGCTTTTTTCTAGCATCTCTACTATTTCAGGACAGTGCAATCAGGTAACTTCTTCCCTTTGACACATAGTTGTATTTTTCTGCAGAAATTCTGTTTTATTTAATGTCACTACAGTGTGCGGAACCTAGCAATTTCTCAATAAATATTTATTAAATGAACGAAAGAAGAAAGCCTCTCTCAGCAAATTAAATTCTTAGATAATAGTTAGCAAAAATTAAGTTATAAAGAAGGAAGACTAGAAAGTAAGGACTGTATCCAAGCTATGTAGTCTCACTGAAATTACTGGAGAAATGTTTGCTCCTTCAGTTTAGCTCAGTTTTGCTATTTTGAACAAATGGCAAATGGACATTTGGTTACGTGGAATTTTCACAGCCTATCTCTGGAAATCCATGATCCGTTAAGTCTCTGGATTATTTTTTTCTTAACTATTCAATTTTAGAATAGTTAAAAATAAAAATTTTATTTTAAAATATTTATTCAATTAATATAATTTATTGCCAATCGCATTAGATACTGAGTATACAGACATATCTACTGAGATAGAAACGAGTTTGATTTAATATTATTTATCTGACCTTAAAGTGTCATTTTGTTTATTGAGCATTAAAGTTTTTTTGAAACACTTGAAAGTTTTAAGTAGGACTTATCAAAAGGCCATAATATACTCAGTCCCTTGTAAAAACAATGACATGGTTTGCTATTTTTCTTAAGTCAATCAAAAGCAGGTTAATGCTAAGTAAATTAAATGGAATAAATGTTATTTTATGATGCTGATATTTGCAAAATTAACTATATTTTGAAATGCGGTGTTCAAAATATATTCAACCTAAATTGAATATAGATTATAGGGAATGGTTAGGCTTAATTTAGTCCAGGTTTTGCTATCTTTGTTGTTTATGAAAAGCCAGAAAAGTCCCAATTAAAAAAAAAAACTATTAATATTATTCCAAGTGGATAATCTTTCTATTCCACCTGGTCATTGAGGACTCATAAGGAGTCACTTTCAAACAATCTTTAACCAGATCTTATTGCAGTGGGTTGGACAGCTTTTACAGCTTTTAGCTTAGGATGTTCCCCTGAGGTGTAGAAACAACTGAACAAATTCCAAGGAGCCAAGGTAGAAGGTTATATGAATTCATCCGCTTAACCTTCCATTCCTTAAATAAGATATTTTCTGAGCTCAGCTCATAAAGTGAACTTTGCTAAAATTAAGTCAAGTATGTTATACTTAGAACTATGCTTTCTTTCCAAATGGCAAGACACACATTTTGGAATTGCCATACAACTTGATAAAATATGTACTTCTTTGGTCCATTTTATTAATTTAATGTTTATATAGATTTAACATCTGAATATTTAAGATGATTTTAAAGACATAAAAATGTATTTATCTAAAAAAATTTCCTCCTGTGACTTTTGAAAAGCTCTAAGCATGAATTCATTTCAGATCAAGCACTTTATAACAAAAAAATTGAAATTAACTTGGCAATAAGAAAAATTGTTTCCTTACAAAACAACATAGTTGCTTAGAGTACACTTCAATCAGATCTGATTATT
The DNA here is from genome assembly GCA_004024925.1 of Scalopus aquaticus. Taxonomy (NCBI): domain Eukaryota; kingdom Metazoa; phylum Chordata; class Mammalia; order Eulipotyphla; family Talpidae; genus Scalopus; species Scalopus aquaticus. The sequence continues at coordinate 124,785 of PVIJ01000339.1, forward strand.
TTAATTTGAAAGTTGCAGTTCGCTGTTTATCGACCTGTCTACCTATCTGGTTGACTTTTTTACTTTTCTTAATTATTTGCTCAAGGAAATGCTAGAGTTGATACAATCCACTTTAAGTACAGAACTTGAGAAATTTGTCAAAATATTCCAAAAATGCATTAAAATAACACATTTCCACGGAGACAAACAGTAAGTGGACAGATAAAAGTAGACAATTTTAACATTCTGTTACCTTATTATTTGGTGTCATATTAAATGCCCATATTTCCAAAAATTTCTTCATGCAGTATAGTCTATTTCTTTTTTTATTATTATTTTTACATTTTATTTATTTTTTTTATAATATATATTTTTATTGTTATTTATGTCTTTTACATTTTGCATTCCCCTTGGGTAGCCCATCACCAATTCACCCGTGATCCATCTCCATGGTCCCTTGTGTTCTTTTCTATTCCATTTTGTGCCCTTTCCCTTCCCTCCTCCCCCCCCGCCCCCCCCACTGATTGTCTCTCTCCCACCCGGCCTCCCTATAGTCCTGTTATAAGTGACAGGATTTTTTAATGAAAAGGAGGAAGAAAAAGAGGTACCTGTATAGTCACAGGCAGGCAGAAGAGCTGCTGTAGCCTATTTTTTAAGTGTTATTCCTTTACCTGAAGTCATGGGACATGCTATAGGCTTTGAACTGTTTTAAAATTCAGCAAGATGTTTTAAATTTAATCTTAGTTTTTTGAAGTGTAAGTGGCTAAGGTGTTCTTGCTTTAAACACATTTGCAACATAAAATTTGATTTCTAAAACTCAAAGAAGAGAATGTTTCTTAACATGACACTACAAATAGTATATATTTTTTTAAATTCTCAAATTATTATAGCAAGTCTGATTCAAATCCAAGAACAATGTTACAGGGGAAAAAACACAGAGAGACAAAAGGAGATAGTTATTTGCCATGTATTAGAGAGTTGTTACGTTTTTTTAGAAACTTCAAAAATCACATGTTACTGAGACAGAATTTAATCAGCCTGTTCCCTTAAGTGTTCTTGACATTTTTAACACTAATAAAAATTACTACCAACATATTCTAAGAAAAGTAGTTCAGCTTTTGTCCTGGACTTTCCCCCCACTAAATATAAAGTAGTTAGGAAGTTGAGTAACAGGCTTTGACACTCTCTATTAGGCTAAATTAATGCAGCAGTACTAGCCAAGTCAGTTGCTCAGCCTAACATGAGTTTTCAGTGTTACTTGACTGCAAAAATACATTTGATGGCTAATGATTTATTTAGTCTCTTCTTTCTTTCTTCTCTACCTTTTTTCTCTTCTTTTGTTACATTTAAATGAATTGTACATTCACATAGTAAAAGCAAATCAAAGATTTCATAGGAGAAAACAACCTTATTTCTGACTGCCATCTTCCAGAGACAAAAACTTTTGTTTTTTTCCTCTCCTTCCATTTCTTTACACCCTATTTCTAGCTTATTCTGTACACTGTCCTTTACTTTTTATTTTTAGTAATCAAACTTTGAAAAAATGCCATCTTTCCAATCATACAAGTACTGTATCACCATAACTTATTTAACTAACCATAAAAGGTGACTGTTGACTCCAATTTATACTATAAGGAATAAGTCACATTTGGGGGAGCAAAATCAAGACACAGTAATTTCCATGTAAATGTCTAAGCACATTAGCAAACACATCTCTGGGTGTGGAATTTCTCTTTTCAAATTCATGTGCATTCTAACTTTTACAGATGTTGCCATAGTGCTCTTTTTGAGCCCTTACTAATTTGTGCTGCCAACAGATATGAAAGTGCTTTTTGTTACATTTCAAGGATAGGTATTGATAAAATTTTTTGTCATTTGTTAATATGACAAACAATTCTTTCTCGTTATATTTATACTGAACTTTCATGTTATAACAATCAGGTTGAGTAACTTTTCATATCTTCTCGTTCTGTTTGCAGTCTACTTTCTGTGTCTAATCTCACAGTGTAATTTCCAATGCTGATAATGCACTGGCAACATTATATCTCCCTGACTTGTTTTGTCTTCATGTGGATATTGGGATTTCCCACTCAAGTCCTCTGACTGGTGCTCAGTGAAAGTAATTAAGTTCATAGATTTCATTATTCAACTTGTTAAAAAAAAAAAAATCAAGGCCCATGGCCATTGTTTTCACCAGTGATTCATTTGAGATCAAACAATGAAGTTAATTTTCTAAATGATTATTCCCCCACTTAAGTAATTGCATACATTTTTACTCTTGAAGATCTTTATTTAACTTAGTTATACCATGATTTATTTGCAATTAGTGAGTCATTCTAATTTAACTCTTTGGGGGCAGAAGTGAACCACTGCGATGTTATATAAGGTAACCTGTGTGTCATTCTGAATTTCCTCAAAGGTTTAAACCAGGAAACTGACAGCCACCTAAATTCCTTTTCATCATCTACCCCAACATCGTATCCTAGTTTCCTTGATTATGCTGACAACTTAGACTACCTCAAATACTTCCATCAACAGGCTACACCACAGTTCAGGGCAATGCCCCCTACTAAGGCTTTCTCATTGCCATTCATAACCCCCAATTCATCCTGCACAAAACAGGGAGGGCTATTCAGAAATCAGTTCACATTAAAGGCTTGCTGTTGCACTTAGGATAAAATTATTGATTTCTAGCTTAACTTAAGAGAGTACTACCTTACTTTCTCGACTTAATGTATCCCTTTTGTTCCACATGTTCATTATACATTCTGACCACATTGGCATTTTTCTACTCTATGTATATAAAGCTTTCCCTCTTGAGACATCTTAACTCATTAATCTTCATCCTGAAACACTCAATGTCCCATTCTTTATTTCAGTATAGTTTCCCAGAGACATTCCTAGCCCTCCACACCCCATTTGACATAAGGAGTCCTATTTTTTTCCCTCCAAACTACTTCTCACAATTAATAGTTTTTATTTGTTTGAAATTCATTGTTTAACATCTTTCTCTCTCATGAAGGGAAGAATCAAGTTTTGATCCATTATTGTCCATAGTATTTCAGCGCTGGAACTGAGGCAATTCTCTACAAATATGTTTGGAAATATTGAATACATTAATAAATGGATGATAGGCATTCTACCATTTTAAAACAATATTAGTCAACAAAAACTATATTTTTGTAGTATATAACCAGTTACAGCATATTATTTTTCTAAATTGACTTTCTGTAATCTTGAATTACAACATTCTGAAAAAAATTTAGCAAAAAAGAACATTTAAGTGATTTCTTTTTAAATGAAAGTAAATATATTTTATGTTGTAATAATTTCTCAGCTTTGAACACAATAATATTGTACCAATATCACATTATATATATATATGTTAGTATACTATATGTATATATTTTGTATGAAAATCATACATAACACACAACTATATGATGTATCATATATACCATACATACTTTACATGTAAGAGCTATGCATACATATATGTGATTTTATATAAATTATTTACTATATGATATATTGCACACATATGTAACATTACATAAAATACCACATATCACATATTATTAATAATAGTCATTAATATATTGTATAATATTCCATATATACATATAAATGCACATATAGTTACATATGGTATACTAAATATTTATGGAATGTGTAGTAATATATAATATTTATTATTTATGTAATTTACCAGATGATATCAACCTCTCTAACATTGTTTATTCAGTATCATGGAGCATAGCTATTTCTTAATAACCCCCAGTGATTAGTTGAACAGCAGTGTTTTCTCCTTTAAATAAGTCTTTTTCCCTTTTGTTTTCTAAATAAAATAAATGCATTTATCATTACAGTTTGATGCAAATCAATTATCATTCCATTTTACATTACTCACAATTTGTGTATCTTGCTGACTATTCCCTTGCCTGAGGGCACAGACTGATTGATTTATTAGCAAGTCTAGTAATAATTCTAAGAGATATGTTCACCTCTGTGAAGACAGGCCAGCCTACAGATGCATGTCATTGAAAGGAAAGATAGAAGTCAAAAAGGATCAGAAAGAAAAATTCTGATGTAATCTCAGTGGTCAGCAAATGATATACCCAAAATATTTTAGCTGACATCAACCAACATAAAAACATTGAAAAGTATTTTAGTCCTTAATATTCTCAAACTTACTTAAATATCTCAGAAATGACTTCAGAGAATGTTCTTTGTTGACAGATACAGACAGTAAGGCATAAGGCATTAAATGATCTACCCAATGCACTCTGCCATACAAAATCAAAGCAGGGTAAGAGGGCACATTCTCTATCAATATGCTCACAGATTTGTGATGATTTACAACTGAGGTTAGTCAAATTAAATGATACATACTGCAATATAGCAAAGTGATGATTTAACTTAGATTTAAAATAAGAGACTCCAGAATGATTATTTTTAAGTTCTATTTCTCTATGTTGCTCACTATATCAAACTGCTTACAAAGATATATAATCGTCTGAGGTTCTATTTATTTTTACCTAAAATGAAATTAAATATAGTAATTATTTGGATGAATAATTATTGGTTAAACTGAACAAGTTATAATCTAAATTAATCATAATCTAAATTAATCACTGAGTGAATTCCCTGAAAATGCATTCCATTCTCATAGTTGTCTTAAAAAAGGAGAGACACTTTAACACTTTATTATTTTTAAACTGTAATGTTACAATTTCAATTTTTTTAAACCATGAAATTATAAACTTTTTTTTAACATGATAACTAAGTATTTGCTGATTTGTATTCTTCATATTTCTTTCTTCTTCCACCTGGGTGCTCTGTGCACTGGTCTTCAAGAAAGATCACTGCTTCTGTCCTCCATTTGGTCTGTTCTGCAACCAAGATTTTCTGCAGAATTTATCTTCTTTATTGATCTTTTTGCATACTACAACTCCCTTATTTTCTTGTTTAAATCTTCAATTTCTAATAGATGTTTGTCATTGTATTCCTTATGATATTCAATTTTTTCCTGCATTTTCTTCTACTTTTTTGAATTTCTTTATCACATCAATTTTGTTCTGTTAGGAAGATAAGATCTTCCATATCTTTGTGGTTCAAATCTGAAGCCTTTTTTTTTTTAAGATTTTATTTTTGCATACAAACTGGGGCACAGGCCAGAGGCGTGGGGCGGCGAGAGGGTTCACCAGTGACAGAGTGGGGAGCAGAACAGGCAGACTGATGGAAACACACTGTTAGGGGAACAGCAGGCGAGGCAGGGGAGGTCTGCCGCGCCATGTGGGAATCTCCCCGGCTGGGCATCGAACTCTTGGTGCCGCTGCCTACAGCTCCACAGCACAGCGCCTAACCGCTGTGCCACCGGGGAGGCCTGGAGAATTTTTCTTTCCTTGTGTGTCATAATCCCTTGTGGTCTCAAGTTACTTTGTGCTGTGTTTTTTGCTTGCTATTTTTATTTTTTATTGTTTGCTCAGTTTTTTTCTGCTTTAGATCATCTGCCCAGGAGTTCTGCACTCTCCTATAGTAACATGTTGAGAACCTCAGGGGAAGCCCAAGAGAACATGCTGAGGGGAGTTGGATACAGTTGCTCACTCCCCACACTAGCCACCGGCTACCAGGATGCCTGTTGTTCACAGGCTGTGTTCACTTGTAGTTTCTGAATAACACTCTGGAGGCACTTCTAGAAGTCACGAGGGGGAATGCTTCCCTGGCTTTCAGAAGCCCCTCCAAGTGCCCTCTGCAGATGAGGCTATGAGCTATATGCCTGAAAGGCCTGTGCTCTCCCACTCTGCAGGCAAGTGCAGGAACTGAGAAAGGAGCACAGAGCTCAATTCATGTCCAGGTCTGCATCTCTGACAACTCCCATAACCAACATAGTCATCACACTATTTTCAGTGTGATTACTTGCAGTTTCTTCCAATACCCTCAGAGTGCAGGCTCAGAGGTTTTGCAAGGGGCAAAGATGAATGGCTTGCACAGGATTTCTGAAGCCATCCTCCAGGAGTTTCCTGACAACAAGGCTATGAACAAGATGCCCAGTTCTAAAATCTCCTACTGTGCAGGGAAGCAAACAACAGAGATTATACCAGTTCCAGTCTGTGCTTCTGCTGACTCCACAAGGCAGGCACAAAAATAAACTGGTGGCAGATGGTGTTCACTGTGGCTACTTCCAGATTCTTCCTATACTCCTTGCAGGTAGGCCTAGATGTTGCAGATTGGAGGGGGGGTGCTTCCCAGCTCCTCAAGGCAGGCACAAACAACTCCGGGAGCCCAGAGAGTACATGGGGAATAGGTACATGCTTCTGCCACTGCTGAAACTAGTCAGCAGCCACCTGGGTGTCCCTTATGGAACAGTGACCAGGCTACGCACTCACTGAAAAGTATGCACCCTCTGTCCCAGGCCAGGGCCATGGGAGAGACCAGCGCACTCAGAAAGGGCTTGTACCCTCCTCGTCAAACGGCACAGTTCCGACTTACTGATTTCCTGTCCTTACTCCTTGCTGATATATTGGTCCCCATATCCCAAGCTCTGTCCCAGATGTGACTGGTCCCTCCAGACACCTATCTTCAGTGTCCTTGATGGAAGCAATGACTCAAGGATCCTGTCCATCCACCCACCATCTTTGAATAGCTTTTTAGTTGACTTTTTGTAAATAGAAAAATATCAATATCCCCAGTTTTGAGTGTTAAATCTTATGGTTCTGTAAGATAGTAAGAGACAGGTAGAAAGCCCTGGGCATCAAGTCAAAGCATCACAGACATGCTCAGGGAGCTCTATTTGGATAAGTCAAGGCCCTTTAGAAAAGACATCATTCCAGGAAGCTGGATCTGGAAAGGATTCATGATATAGATTTTATCCATTTCAGACTAGAAAGTTGAAAAAAATTCTATAGATTGCAGTAGAATGACCTTAATGACATTAATGACACACTCCTTTTAAAAATAATATTCTTAATGTACAAATTCTCAATAATGAACAAGTCAATCAATAGACACATCATAAATAAAAATAAAAGGCATAACTACAGAATTGGTGGTTTTATTTGAAAAAAATGAACTTGAATGAAATGGAATTTCTTGAATAAAACTTCAGATCTCAAATCCTCTTTATTAGAATTACTTTATGTTCTTTCTGTCTTTCATATTTTAAGTTCTTTCCTTCTTAGGTCTACTTGTTTCTTTTGATACATAGAGGATTCTAGTGCTTAACTTTGAAAATTGCTGCTGATAAAAAGAATTTCAGAGAGGTAAGGAAAGGGAAACTTTCCTTTTCCTCAAAAACTGCTGAATAAAAAAGTGCTCACTATTCTTTGAAATAAAATTCTGTCTTATAAAGTGGTGAACTGAAAACTTTCACAAAATCATCAGTCTTAACTCTTATCTGCAAAATGGATGATTCATTTGTTGTTGCAGTTCGTGTTGTCAAAAAAATTGTTTTTGGAGGTGTTATTCATACAAAGCAATCTTTAAGACACTCATATTTCAAATAATGTAGTCATATTTTATTATTAATTGTAAGCAGAGGAGTAATATGTAAGGTGACATTTCAGCTGTAGGAACTCTTGTTCTTTGCTATATGCAAAGAACATTGCTATATGTTCTTTGCTATATGCATTAAAATTAATGAATCCCAAGACACAGTGTTTCAGTCTTATTTTTGCTCATTTGTACAAATCAATATTTACCTCTTTGTGAATTATTCTCAATAGATATCTTACAGATCCAACAACGTCAGTACTACTTAACTTATAACTTGCAAACTTCAGAGTACTGCCACTGATTTTTTCTTTGTAAATACCCCAAAGTATGATCATCCCAAAGTTGTCATTAACTTTTTCTACTTTCTTTTCAATAGTTGGTTTTCGAGACCAGAGCACTGCTAGTTGCTAAAAATTCATAAATTCCAGATTTTTCTGAAATGATTAAAACTAGGAAAACTTTACTTATATGGGAAATAAAATATAAGGATTGATTTAGGAAAATTAAAACAAGAAAAATATTTAAACACATAAGCAGTTTAAAAGCTATTATTTTACTCTTCAAGTTACCAATTTGATATTATCATGAATAGTCTATGATAAAATATAGTTAAATAATGAGTGAGATTTTCTTTACAAGGTACTAATTTTTATGATGAATTCCTTTAGATTTTAAAGAAAACTGATTTTTACCTTTAAAAACACTAAGTTGAATGTTGTAAACATAAGGAAAAGCACTATGGAGTGTCATGTGCTATTGGAAAATTTTTCCTTTTAGTTCTGAGGAATGATGTTGTCACAAGTGTTCCCTTATTAATATTAATATAAATAAATCTAACTTTTAAAATTATTTGTTCATACCTACAGTTCATATGAAGTCTAACCTTCATACTCAACTAGTATTTTAATTTATAGAATGAAATTGAAACAGAATAAACATATTAATTAAAAAGTAGGAAGGGTCCTCCCTGGTGGCACAAGATGTTAAGTCACAGCACTCTGAAGCTATCTACAGCCACGGCAGCATGAATTCAATTCCTGACCAGAAAGCTTCCCACATGGTGCAGCAGACCTCTCTTGCCTCATCTGCTGCTCCCCTCAGCAATGTATTTTACTCAGTCTGCCTGTTCTGCTCCCCACTCTGTCTCTGGTGAATCCTCTCACTCCCTCACACCACTGGCCTACACCTCAGCTTGTATACATACATAAATTAATCTTTAAAAAAATAAAAAGTAGGCAGAAGATCTAAATGGACACTTCTCCAAGATATACAGATAACCAATAGTCATATGAAAAAAATTTTAAATATATTATTATTAGAGAAATGCAAGTCAAAACAACAATGAGGTATTATTACTTCAGACCTGTAAGAATGACAAATTTCCAAAAGACAATTAACAATAAGTATTGGAGAAGACACTGGAGAAGGGGAACTCTTCTACACTGTGGGGAAATATAAATTTGTGCAGTAATTATGGAAAGCAATATGGAGATTCCTCATAAAATTCAAAAATAGAAGTTCTGCATGATGTGGGTATTTACCCCAAACATACAAAACCAACAATTTGAAGAGATACATGCACCCTCTTGTTTATTATAGCCATTATTTACAATAGTCAAGAACTAGAAATAAACTCAGTGCCCACAGACAGATGAATGGATAAAGATGTAGATAATCTATATTTATCATATCTATATGTTCATTTATATAGATGCATAATCATCATCTGTATCTACCTAGTTTACATATTTTTAGCTAACTGCTTAACTTCTCTGTGTCACTAATTCCTCTTATCTAAAATGATAATAATAATACTAAACCATACTTTTGTCTGATAATTAATTCAGTTGATTCATCTAAAGCATTTAGAATTCTGTCTGGCATATAAGCATTAAATAAAGATTTGTTATTATGCTTATTAATTATCAGATGGTCAAAATTCTCAAATCAATAAGGAAGAAAGAATTTTTCAAATAGCATTATACTTCATTATGTATCAACATTTCAACATTCTTCCAGTTTTGCTATATAGACAGGAAAGGACTAGAATTTTCCTCATCACATGCAGAGATTTTCAATAGTAAAAGAAGCAGTATGGACTATCATGCAGGAAAATGCAGCATAACCTGATGATCTATCATGCCTTCTTGCATTTTCTCAAGTGTACCTAATGAAGGAGAATATGATAATGTGAAAGACATTTCATGCCTTGTAAACATCTGAAAGTGGATTTTACAGGAATTCCTGTATGTTAAATCAAAGACAGTCATTTGAATCAGTAACCACTTAGTGAGCCAATCTATGTTGAAAAATGATTTGGGGGGAAGGCTCTTCTATGACTAATGTAGGGCTTTAATCTGAAAATGAAGTATTCTATTATATCACATGTTTTTAAAATGGTGTTAACATCATATGAGGAGTTGCTCTTTCTGTAACAATTGTCAACCTATGAGGGCATCTAACTAAATAAGTGACATTATGGAAGCAATTGATGAGCTATGGAATAAGAGATTTATTTTTTTTCTGAAACTCACACTGATTGGCATATATACTTTAATAAGTGTTGCATCACAGTGATAATCCCATATGGTCATTATATATATATAGATAGATAGATCGATAGATAGATAGATAGATATAGATATATAGATATAGATATAGTTATTTATATATAAATCTACTTAGGTATTGCAGTAAATTTGCAAGTATTTTGCTGAGGTGTTTTGTGACTAGATTCAAAAGGGATATTATTCTATAGTTCTATATTTTGTGGTATCTTTCTATGATTTTTAACATTAGGATTTTGCTAGAACTTTTTACTCCTTTCTTATATTTGGGTGGAGTTTATGAAGGATTTACTAATTTTTTGAAATATTTACAACTGATGCCATTGTTCTTGTATTTATTTTGGGGGGAGGATACAGTTAAATTATGAATTCAAACATTTTCCTTGTCTGTAGGTCTAATCATATGTCTTATTGCCTCAACTTGAATATTTTGCCTCTTCCTTGGAATTTGACCATTTCATGTAGGTTGTATGTTTATTTGGTATATTGTTCATTAATATTCCCTTAGCATCTGTTTCATTTCTATAAAGTCAGTAATGTCTCCTCTTTCATTCCTGTATTTAATTTGATCCTTCTGTTTTATTTTTTTATTCAGTCAGTCCGAGAGTTGTCTAGTGGGTTGACCTTTTCAAAGAACCAACTTTTGGATTTGCTTTTGTTTTTTTTTTGTTTGTTTTTCTTCTCTGTTCCACTTATTTATATTCAAGTAATTATTTCTTCTGCTTAATTTGTGTTTAGTTTGCCATTTGTTTTTCTCGTTTGTTTTAATATTAATTTTATTATATTTTTGTCCTTATTGGATACTTCATTGCATTCCTATTCTTCATGAATAGTTACTGAATAGAAGAGTCAATAAATCTCAATGAAATTACCTAAATGTGAAGACTTGTAAGAATTAATATACGTCTAATATCAAATGTCCTAAGTTAGTCACTACTTTGTTTTAATTGAGCTAACAGTGATTTTCAACACTGTATATGATTTGGAGTAATAGGATCACACCCTCAGGTGTATGTTAGCACACCAGACACAATGCCAAGGCCCTGAAAGTCATCCACCGTATTCCACTGTGTTCCCTCCCCACTTTGCTCTTCCCCTGCCCACCTTTCCCGTAGCCTTAATTCTGCAGAGTCTGATTTCTAGGGTTTGTTATGGTTTAGTATTTTCCCTTTGGAAGACATTCTTGTAACTAAATAGATAATAAGCACACAAATATAGTATTACTTTTAGTAATAATATTATCATTATGAGTCATTTCATAGTTGACTCAAAATGATGTATGTGTGTGTGTATATGTATATATATATATATATATATATATATATATATATCTCATTTCATAATCTGACCAGATGATACAACAGATAACATCATACCATCATTAACCATAATGTAACTGTAGTCAAGCTCAGTTCAATTCTTTCTGCTTAAATTACCTCAACTGTAAATTAGTTGTATATTACATGGTTATTACAAAACCATAAAAGTTAACAGATTTAAAGGGTTTAGAACAATGTTTGATACAGTGTAAATATACAACAAATGTTCACCTAAACAAAGCCATATAGTTTAAGTGCTATTGTATGGTAAACCTTATAACACTAGGTATGAAAATCTAAGACTCCTTAGAAAGCTGTTTAACAGTATCATATGTGGACATGGCACTCATACTCAGTCCTCAGTGGAGGCAATGTTTCTCAGTTTGGATAATGCAGCAGATTTTATGCTTTAAGACATTAAAATTCAAGGGTTACCTGCTCTTTCTACCTTTTGGCTGCTTTTATGTTTACTTAATTATATTCATTACTTACTTATATAGTAATAAATTTGTTTGTTTTCATTTTACCAAAGATAAACTGAAGCCAAGAGAAGTTAGGCTGCTGACTCAACCTCACAAAGAGCAAAGAGGTTATGCACTGTTTGTATTGAATCAATTAAAGGTACTCTCAACAACAACCTATGTTTGCTCTCATAAAGTCACTAAACTTAGTCTAAGTAAATAATATTTCCTGTTTAGGCATATCCCTAAAGATAGCAACAACCAAAAGTAAACTTTAGGGAAAACTAACACTGTGAATAAAGGTACCAAACAATGAAAAAAAAAGAATTCAAAGAAAAGATGTTAGAAAAGTAAATGAAATTATTAACATAAGTTTAATTAGAATCTTTTCTGAGATCCTAGAGAAATCTACTTAAAACTAGATTCTGATTGCTATAAAAAAGAAACAACAGAGGAGTTTTTTTGGATAATAAAATCATTATTTATAAAATTAAAACTAAAATTAACGGGGCAGAAGAGGAGATTGAACCCAATTGAAAATCAAATTAGTAAGCTATGAAATTGAGCTGAAGCATTCTCTCAGAATACAATAATAATGAAAATTCAAGAGAAAGATCGAGAGACATGATAAAGGTTATCTACTAGAAACCCCCAGACTAACACACATAATGGTGCAATATTTTAAACTTTGTCATTAAAGTTAGGAATTGGCAAGGATGCTATTAATACTATATCACTGAACAGGACATTTAAGACATTGCAATGAAACAAAACACAAAAGGAGGAAAAACCACATTTGTTTGTAAAAATTATCTTCCTACTAACTAAAGATAATTAACTGAATAACTAGGACTTTTGAAAAGTGGTCATTTATTAGATCAACATATAAGTTAATAATTTCCTATGGTAGAGCAAAACTAATTGGATAATGTGATGAAACAGAATTTCATTTACTCAGCAATCAAGATTCAGAAAATCAGGGGGAGGGCCTAAGCATAACATAAAATATGCTAGAGAATATGAAAGTATAAGTATCATAAAAACTACAAAAAATTATAAAACATAACACAAGACACACTCAAATGCATTGGTAAGTGGAGAAACAGACCATTTTCTGGTTGAAAAGAAGCTGTCAAATCTCTACAAATTAAAATATAAATTCAGTACAAAACCCAATTGCAGTCCCAACAGGATTTTTTATGGAATTTGACAATATGACTCTAACATTTATTCGCAAAGGAAAGTGCTCAACAAAAACCTATAATTTTTAAAGCAGTCCAGTGAGTGAACAATGGCACTATGTTATTAGATCATATTCCAATGGTTGAAGCATTCAGCATAAATTCAATAATATACAAATATATCAAAACAACAGAATTTCAAAGTAGAGAAACAGATATATCTGTGAAATCTCTGAAATTTCTATGCACTGATAGCTCAAAAGTCAGGTAGATGAATGTATTAATTGTCGAAAAGCAATGAAGTTGAATTCAAAGAAAAAACATTCTAGTCTTTCAATGGGCACTTAATGCTCATGCCTTCACATAAATTCTTACATAAGGATTATTGTAAAACAGAAAATTAAAAAATCTGTTTTTGCATCATTAATTTTTTCAATCAAATGTTTAGAAAGACTCAAATAAAATCACCTATGTAAAAATCATCCACTATTTATAAAGTAAAATATGGATGCTTTCTTTTTCAGATTAGATTTTTTTTCTACTTTATAACACAGAGGAATACAAGGGTTTACATGCAAAATGTTCAAAATGTTAATCATTGGGTAGGATAGATCATTGACATTTATAAGGCAAAATGTCATTAGCTCTTTGCAAATTTCCAGATTCATCAATATCACTCTGAGATAAACTTTCTTTAATAAAATCTGAGTTAGTGATATATACATACATACATACATACATACATATATATATACACATACACATACACACATGTATAACTATGAGTTCATAGAAGAGGTCCAGTTTGAAGATATAAAATTGAGGGTTTACCAATATATAAGCCAGTGATCTCATTTGCATGAGATCATTTAGAAATTAAGTACCAACAGAGAAGAGAAGTTGAAGAACTGAGATAGGAGTTAGAAGTTAGGGAAAAAAACTGAACCAGCAAAGGAGATTGAAAATAAGTAGGCAATGAATTGAGAGGAAATCCAAGAGGTTATGGATTCCAGAAAGACAAATTTGAAAAGTAGTCAATAGGAGGAAGCAATCAATTGTATCAATTCCTGCTGATTGGAAGAGTAAGATGAAGACTGAAAATTGATCATTTACTTTAGCAATGTAAAGGTCTTTGTGATTGTAACACCCTCAAAGAGAATAGAAAAAGAGGAGTTTGCGATCAAGAGCTTTGCTTCAAAGAGAGATAGAAAAATGAAAACAGCCAAAGACAGTTGCAGGGTAATTTTCATGTATTGCATGCTGGTTTGGATCATCTAGGAGCGAGAGAAAAGGCTGAATTTTCCAAGAGGGAACATGGGTAGAGCAAGTCTTTTGAATAACATTTTATGAATCTAATAGACTATGAAAAGTTGGCTTACATAAAGTGATATTGAACATTATGAGTTCCAAATTCAAATATATAGATTTGTTTTCTTTAGGCCAGTTGGAGGAGGAATAAACATGTAAGAGAGGTATATTAAAAGAAAATCACAGCGATGTCAACTCAACATTTACAAATTTTGTTCATACTGCTCCTTCTTTAATCCCTGATGCTGTTCCCAGTATAACCAAGCATTGTCCCTTGGCTTATGTCATTTCACTTAAGATATATTTGCATTCTTCTTTGATCCACAACTCTTTTATGCATTACTTAAAGTCCTTTGCACTAGAGAGTCTAGTAGAAGCAATATCTCTTTTGATTTAACATCTCCATTGGGGTAGGGAAAGATTAAATTAGAGAAAGAAAGGATGGATTATCATTGCTTTTCTTAAAAGCAGATGTTTCCAAGAATCATGGAAGGATAACTGCTTTCTGAAGGCATTCCTGATGCATAATTTAATTTCTGAGAACATAAATCATTGAGACTAAATTATTAGAGTTAATCTAATCTATGTATCTGTCTAAACACTACAATGAATGGATAGTCTTTTTACATACTAAGGAATAAAGGTACACATACTATTTATTTCATATATATCTAAAAACTATCAAGATAAATGGATATGACACTTTTCTAAGACATTAAGGAATATAAAAATATATGCCATTTATACATTAATTTTTATGGCCACCAGGTACCATAATTCTCCCCATCATTTAATTTACTCGTCATAACAACCTAAAAAGTTGGGTACAATTATTATTTTTATTTTGTTGATGAATACATGGAGCCACAGAGAGGGTGCTTGATCAAAATTACACAACTAAAAAGTG
>PVIJ01000339.1:142500-153445 GCA_004024925.1 Scalopus aquaticus
AGTCCCATTAAAATGATGTTTTTATATCCTTGAAAATAATACTCTTACATAAAAAGCAAAATCCAATAACAACACATAAAACTGAACATATTTAATGAAGTTATTTTAATTTGTAACATTGGACTAAAAATCCAAATTTGAATTAATGCAGGTGAATACTTTTATTTCTAAACTTTACGAGTGTTTTAGTACCTATCTTCAAGAAAGCAAAAATCTAGTTTGACTTTTATCACAAGTGAAAACGTAAATACGTGAGTACAGTAAGTTCTAGATAACTAGGCAATGTTGTAGAGCAACAAATACTCACAGAAAAGAAGTTGCTACGGATTGAAGTGGGTGTAGCATGCTTCTAAAAGACACTGAGAAAACTCATAATATCTAAAATGGAAACATGCAGCTGAAAAATAATGTCTGTTTTTAAATTGCTTTCGTCATTTTTTAAGCTGTGGAGGAATCTTTACTTAAATGACATTTTTATCCACCCAGTATAGGCTTGTATATGCTTAAAGAGATGTCTGAAGTAATACTCCCTAAATGTCAATATTTATTACTATGAGTGCTTAGATCTGGAGCAATTTGTTGCTTCTTTCATATCTGTGCATTGCCTAAATTATTTCTGTATTTAGTATATATGATTTAAAAATAATATTAAATGACTAATCTAAAACCAATAGATTTGATTTTTATGGGAAAAGGCGAAGACGGAGCTAATTTTAGGCTGGAGGAAACATGTTTGGGAAAGATGTGGAAGTGGGAATTAAGAAAGAAATAGATAAGGAAAAGATAGGAAACTCTAAAGAGCAGTCCATGTGGATAAGCAACAGAGAAAAGGGTGTATAGATTAAATAGGTCCAGATAACTGAGTACTTTGAAAGACCAAGACTTTAGATTGGATGGGGAAAAAAAAGGAGGATTAGCATCATTATCAAAGTGTCAACCAACTAATATATTGTTCTTATTAAATGGAAGAATTGGAGAATATTCACATTTTGTACAATTGCTTTTTAAATACTACTGTTTATATATATGCGTATTCTAAAACAGAAAATATGAAATATTAAAATCTTTCTACTCATTAACAGCATTTACTGATTTTGATAATAAAATTTTAAACTACATACTGAGCATAGTGATTAAATATCTAAGTCAAGCTGTAAATTACCCTTTGTCTATGAAAAGTGAAACATATATGCGTATTACTTCTACCCTTTAAGATGCTCAAAACAACAGCTGCTATAATCATACAACATAGAGCCTTTCATAAACTTTCTCTTTTTGGCATGACACATTATAATGAAAGAGTCATATTTCAATTTAGGAGGCTACCTAAATAATAGCATTTTCCAACAGTGACTCTATGCCAATTCCAGAACCTCTTTCATATGTGCTGAAATTGGAATATAAACTGACTCAAATTGATTTCAACAAAATGTTTTTCAAAGACAAAATTTATCTATAGTATTTTAATTACAGAATCAATCATTTTAGAAGAAACCATTAAATTATGTAGTTCTACACTCTTAATAAGATTAGAAAATTGAGGTACAGAAAGTTGTGATTAGCCTGAAGTGGCACATCTATACCATTTACTTAGAACAAAACCTCAAGTTTTAACTCTATATCCAGTGCATTTTTCACTGTACCATAATGCATTAGATAATAAATGCTTATTCCTCTGAAATCAGAATGGACAGGCTCCACACCAAGCTTTATTGGTAGAATTTTTTCATGACCTATTCATATATTCTATATATAATTCTATTGAGCTACAGAGAATATGAATTTAGATTAGAAGTTAAAGCCAACTGTTAGCAAGAGTGCTGGAATTCAGCATATAGGACTGAAATAACTCTTTAGGAGACCACACAGCATGTGGAGTACTAACATTTCTTTTTCAAACACCAGGGCTTGAACAAGCAGCATTTCCAATATTTGCTAGGGCAAATGCTATATTAAAAATCCAACCAGCCTTGGTATAAGTAAATCCACACAAATAATAGCACAATCATTCAATAATGATAGACAAAGTAGCAAAGAGACAAAATGTCCTTCCACAAACACCTAATATTATTTTTTTTTAAGTAAAATAGTTACATAGCTGTACAACTGTGGTTTAATTGTTCTATGTGCTTTTAAATTGCTACATAAGGGATATGGTCTGTCAGAACTTTGACTAATTCCATTCGATTATTTGCATTACTTTATAAGAACACTGTGCATGTATCAAATAAAGATAAACGAAGAACTTCTTATAGCCCAAAAAGAATGATAAAAAAGAGAAGGAAAAATCTAAATTAGAAATGGGAGACAAAACTCAGGTGCAAAACTCAGCTTTTCATACCGAAGGCAGTATTAGCCCCAGAACAGGGTTCTCCTGCCCCCAAGAGCCACTGTTCACCCAATTATAATTTAAGTTCAGAACAGTTTTTCTAGCTATATCTAGAGAACTAGACTGGGCTCTCTGTGTGGATTTTTATATCACTTGTATAATTACTACACATCTAGAAGTTAATATATAAAAGATAAATTTAGTGATATGAGTTAAATAGCCTGCATAAAATTAATTAATTAATCCATAATACTGCTTTCCAAGTGATGGGACTCTTTTTCCCTTCTTAAATTCATCCAAACTCATTTTGCATTTGGTTCTCAGTTTTTCAGACAGAACTATCAAAAAGAAAACTATTTTATAAACCATGGCAATGTTTTCCTTTCATTAATAATTGTAAGTGTTCCTTATGTAATATTTTCTGTCTGGTCCAAGAAAAATGGAGATGAAAAGTTTTGCCTGATCAAAAACAGAAATTGAAGAAATCAATCTAAAACTATATGTGTGTATATATATATATATATACATCTCTGTACAACAACTTGAAATATTTTAAATTGCAATCCATTTAACTTTAATGGTCTAGATCAACATAATTTATAGGCTTCTATGAATAGTAATGTATTTCTGAAGTCAGTATATGTTGAAAGTAGATTTAAGTCTGGATTTTTATTTCACCTTATTTCTAACATATCAAGTTCAGCTATGTGGCTACTGATGGTTAGATACCTATTATATTTAAAGTTAATGTTAAAATAGTTTAGATTAGGTTGTTACAACAAAAAATATGTCTATAATCAGGTTAATAGAATTTCACTACGATTCTCTAAATAAAATAAAAATTTTAAATATAATTATATATGTAAATCTAAAATATTCCCTTTTCCCTAATAATAATTCTAGTTAGCCAAATCTCCTTTTTAAAGGTATAAACTGGGCCTCCCTGGTGGCACAGCAGGTTAAGTCTCAGCACTATGAAGCTATCCACAGCCACTGAAGCACGAGTTCCATCCCTGGCCAAGGGACCTTCCCACATGGCGCAGCAGACCTTTCCTGTCTTGCCCACTGCTCCCCTCAGCAGTGTGCTTCAGTAGATCTGCCTGTTCTGTTCCCCACCCTGTCTCTGATGAATCCGCTCACCACCCCACACCTCTGGCCTACACCCCAGCTTGTATGTATAAATAATCTTAAAAAAAAATTAAAAATAAAATAAAGGTATAACCTATATACTTTTGGAAAAGGCATCTATGTTTAGAAACATCAGAAGCAAAGCATTTATAAGAATTTCATTTGATACATTAGTGAAATTTTAGGTATCAAAAAGAAATAATGGTCAGCAAAAACATAAATTCTGGCTTAATCCATTTTTATGTCATATATGAAAGAAGACTATAAAAGATCATCTAAAATAAACAATAGTTTTGCCTCACAGTTTAAGCACTAATTCTACCCTAAATCTATAAACCTTTTCGTGAGTTGAATTTATATAGATATTTAATATACTAGTGACTGTGTCAAACGGGTTCATTTAAAAATACAGGTTACATTTCCATTTTGGAAATCTTAAAACCAAATCTGAAAAATCTAGAATACAGTCTCTCATCAAATATTTTGGTTGAAATGAAATTTATCTCTGGGAGAATATTCATAGCCCATAAATGTAGTGAAGACAAGACTACACATAGTGAATCTGAGTTTATTAACTGTAACTATCCTTTAACTGCAAGGTAGACAAACATTTATAAGGGGAAAATTACTTAGGTTCAACAAGATTGAGAAACTAAAATATTTGACTGAAAAGATTCTATGGACAAGGTATTGATTGCTTTTGTGATACTCTTATTAGTGAAAAGGATAAAAAATGTTTATTTTAAATAAAGACTTGTATATTTTCTTTAAACCCTCTAGGTTTCTTTTAGAGAAGCAATACGCAGAATGTTAGAGTTGATGAGCTTTTAAAGGTCAGTGAGAGTACAAACTCCTCCATAAGGAAGGTAATTTCATAATCTACCAATGAGTTTTTTTTTTTTATTATATGTGACAATGTAATGATTTCTCCCTATGCCTCTCTTTCTTCATGCTCACCATCTTTATTTTCCTCAGAGGTTTGGAGATCTTAGTTACTATTTTCTGGTGATCGCCATTGAATTTCCCAGAATGAAACATTAAACTGAGCACAATATCCCAAATATGTTCACACTAGTACACAGGACATCATTAGCACCCTAAA
Source organism: Scalopus aquaticus (assembly GCA_004024925.1). Lineage (NCBI taxonomy): Eukaryota > Metazoa > Chordata > Mammalia > Eulipotyphla > Talpidae > Scalopus > Scalopus aquaticus. The sequence goes on from PVIJ01000339.1 coordinate 147,060, forward strand.
TCAGAGCATCATTTTGGGGAGTTAATTGTGGGATAAACTGGGGGATTAATCACAACTGTATTAATTTTTTACAGGTATGTATTTGCCATCACAATGAGGTTATCCTTTGTTAACTTCTCTATCGTGTGATTATATAGTTAAATTTAAATGCAAATGCAGGGTTTTCTATGTATTCTAAGTCAAGGTAATCTTAATTGTGTATCAAATAAAAATATTATAACTATGTTGATTCTTTCTTCTCCAGATTATACCAGACAAGATCAAAAGGGATACCAGCACTCTTAGCATTAATTGAATGGTGTAACTGTCTAACTAACACCTTTGATCAGAAAGTTATGCATTAATTCATTAACCAAATATTTACCATTGACCTATGCCTTGCCAACAATGGTCATAGTTGTTTTTTGCAGCAATGTAAATCCAGGCTTGTGGAGTTTATATAAGGTTAGCAAATATAATGCCTCATCAACTACCACATGTTATTTCAGTAGAATATTTCTCTTTTACCAGTTAGATTATATTACCAAAGAAGAAAGAGGTGAGTTTAATCTGATGTATTTCTACTCAAGTATTTTTAACTTCCATAAAATTCCACTTGATTAGATTCTCAAACTTTTTTCTAAATAAAAGACAATATAAATTTTACTACACTATATTTTCTTAGTTTGAATATTTGAGCATCTCCTGTCATCTCCCACAAACAGCAATCACCATTATTCTTTCTCTGTGGTTCTGCTAAATAAAAGTTAATTGTGCAGATTTATACTGCTAGGCCTCTATAAATTCAATCTATAACTTGTACTAAAAACTCAATATTGGAATTTTCTTATGTTCCCCAAGTTAGTTCACTCTAATTTTTCACAGTTGGTATTTCAAATGTTTCCATTTTAACTCAAAAATCATATATTCATTGTCTCCTTTCTCACTTACTCCTATTTCTTTCAGAAAACACAACTCATAAACTGAGAATGCTTTACAACCAAATCTATAAAATGTCCTGAATATGCATTCATCTTTCCTTCATTCTCTCTTGTTAAAATGAAATCTAAACATTGATATTGGCCTCAAGGGCACTAGACAGAGAATTCTGAGCTTGTACTAACCTTAATTAAGCAAACCAAAGTCTATTAAACATTAGATATACAAGGCTTATTTCTTCAAGAGGAAAGTAGATTTTTTTTTTGCTTTAATATGAGATTCAGTGAAAGAAGTTATTTAAAGGCAATTTCACATTTAGAGAATAATTTATTATACATTTTCAGGATACCTGTTTAAGCCATTGAGCTGACATTAGTGTCATATAGTATCTGACTCTCTTCCGGTCTATCTTAGCCTGGCAATTGTGACTCAAGCAAAATTGTATTAATTCTATATTGACTGTCTTAATCAAGAAAAATCTAATAGAATTTAAGACCACTGCACAATCCAAGTGATTTGTGAACAACAATGTCTCATAGCTGCTGGTTTACAAAGATCAACTATTTCATAGCTTAGAAATTTCAGGCTCAGTGAAGTAAACTGATCCATGTGACGGCTGATACTCGACTCTTGGTGCCCAGCTGCAATAACAAAGCCTTCTGAAAAGTTGCCACTTCTCTCCGTGTGGTCTACCAGGCATCAACGCTTCGCCTCACAGTTGCTGCACTTCACTCACTACAGATACAAATGTGTATCTTGGCCCAACTCTGCCCAGCACACACTTTATTCTGCCCTGATGCTTACACAGCAGTTAGAAATTCTCAGGGTGATACCTTCTATTTTCCTGCCACCACTACCACCCTCAATCCCATTTTACATTGGCTTTTATTCAACAACTCTGAAATAGTCATCAAGATGTCCTTGAGAGATTAGCAATACACTCCAGTTTAAATAAAATAATCCTTAGTAACCAAAGAGCCTCAAGTGGTTTATGACTATTGACAAAAATGCATGTAGACATTCCTGAGTTTTTTAAAATCCTTCCTTAAAGGTGATTTTAGGCTTTTATGCTTTCTTTTAAATTCAAAAAAATAGATAAATATCTGAAACTAAAGCATAACAAAGCTGTGTTTTATGCTTATGTTCTAAAAAGAGAAGTTTTTCTATGGCTTATATTCTGTGACTTTCTCCTATAATAAACTAATATTCCCTTTAAAGGAAATAAAGAAATTGAATTATTCAATTGCCTTATTCCTTAAATTGCAAAAACGGCATTCTTTTAACCTGGAAAGAAACTCAATACACACACAAATGTTGGACCCTCACCTACAAAGTCTGGACTTGGTTTTTTATGACATATCCACAGAGTTCCTCATCCCTGAAGGCTTGTTAATTATCTGTATTGTAGAGGAATAAACGTTTCTTGCTATGTTGGCACAATGTTACTTGCGCTTCAGGTTTTGTTTGGTATTTATTTTGTTTTGTTTTACAAGAGATTAAAAGCCTTTAGAAAACTATGTTAATCAATTGCCAGCTTTATGTTTCATGAACTCATTTTTACAGTGTTAAGAAATATTACTTAAATATCAGAAACTAAAAAACTCCCAATGACTTAGAATTTCTAATTAGTGAAATGATCTCTGTTCTGACGAACACAAATGCCTTCATTCAAAGCTACTCTTTTTTCTTACATACCCCAAATTTTGTCCTCAAAATTTTTAGGAGACCTAAGTGCAAGTAAACTTCTAAATAGAAATAAATACAGTGATGCCTTCAGCTAACACATGAACATGAAGCAGACATTCAGTATAATTGTGGACTTCTCAAAGAGACATTGAATCAACTGGTTGAGACTTACTTATCTTGACATTTGGAATCAGCTCTAGAAAGCCTCCAATAAAATATTTAGAATAATTTTAAAGTAAATGAGTAAGTTTTAGAAGAAATATCACATCATCTTTTCAGCTTGAAACACATATAAAATGCAAATATAATCACACAACCTTATAAATATTGCTAGTTACAGTAATCATACAAATTAAGATCAATTAAACATTCATAACTCTTTCTCTCTCTCAACATATATGAACCAAATCCACCAGCATAATACAATGATGCAGGAAATGCCTTTTGGTATTGTTGAAATCAAATTTTAGTTTTCATTGATATGGATTTGAGAAAACATTGAGAAACTCCAATCAATTGGGACTAAATAACACAATCAAATTAGCATAAAATCTTCAGCGTATTTTTTCATAATCAATGAATACCATACTCAAGTATTTCAGTAGCACTGTATGGAGACAGGATAATGACTTTTTAAAAGATTCAAAAAGTATTTAAATGACTTAATAAAGATTAAGCTATGTGACCAAATCTCCACAAATATTTTTTAAGTGAAAGTATTATTTGAGATAAGTACTTACAAGTCCACTGTGTGATCTATTTTTGCAGATGATCAGCAACATCTTCACGCCCTAATGTCCTCTGATAGCAGTGGGAGGCAACATAGGCAGTCTAAAAGCCAAAAGAGAAGAAAGAGTCACTGCAGTGTCTGCAGGCATGTGAGTAGATATGAGCAGATGGCAGATATGAGATCTTTCCACGACTTTCCAGGACCTTCCACAGACTTACCTATTTCAGTCCTGTGCCCCTAGCAGATTCGAAATTTCTAAAACTGCCTTTGTCATTTAATACTCATTTCCAACAGTTTTGCAAACTTTTATTATCTAGTATATCTTTGTTCAAATACTTAAAAGTACCTTTTTTACTACACAGAACTCTGGCTAATATGTTGATTAGCACATCACCTTGAATAACCCACTTTAAGTATGCTCCCAAAAGAAAGGATCTATTCAGTTGTGTGTGGCTGGGAGAAGTTGGAAAAGGCAGGAGTAGTGGCTGCATAGCAGCTACAGAATAAACATGCTAGGCAAGTAGAAGAGAGTGCATTAAAGGGGAATATGTATGCGTTTAAAGGTGAAAGAGATACTAAAGACAATGCTTATATGCCAGCACTCTAGCTTTGGGTCTAATGAAAAAAAAATAAAACAGGTGTACTCTATGATATTTATATTAATACCATCTACAACACCCAGAGACAGGAGACCAAAAATAGGGTAAGTATTATTCACATAGAATAGTTTCCATTCTGGTATAACAAGTATAGTATAGGGCATGCTATATAACTTGACTTTATAGAGTGACCCCTCTTTATGCAATAAATGACAGAATATCATTTATATTACTTTTATGTTTGGCAAATGCTTAGATACCTTCATTAACCTTGTGTGTTACTAACCTACAAAACAATGTTCTTAGCTTACTTGAATGCTTAACACTGTATAAAAGTTGACAATTTCCAGGATATAGAATACAAAATTTAACATGATATACCATTTGATTATAAAAATTCAGTAAATTCTGTTGAAAAAAACCAATTTGTTGTGCAATCGTGACTTTAGACATTCAAGATATTTCCAACCAGATTGTAAAGCTTATTGCATACCCAGGTATTTAACAATGACTCAGGAATTGAGAAGCATATAGATGACAGACACACTTGCACATACATACACATGTGTACATGGCTGTGTATTTGTGTGTTTGTATATTTATTTTTGTATACAGTGGGGAAGGATGTGGCAGAAATTCTATCACCTAGAAATCTGGGGTGATAGAATGTTCCATACTTTGACAGGAATAGGGTATCCATTTGTCAAAATTCATGGAATTATGGACTTAAAATTTCTAAATTTAGCTTTTCACTATAGGTGCACTTTACCTTAAAAAAGAACTTTTAACAAATGATGATCCTAATTTTTAAAATTGTTTTTGGTGGTGATCTTTATGAATAATTCTGAAACTACTTTCTATGTACTCACGCTTGTGAAAATAAATGTCAAATGAAATAGACCCTCATACATAGTAATGTGAATGACGACAAAGGTGTCAATATACAGTCATGCAGTGCTTAATGACAAGGCCAATTCTAGGAAATGTGTTAATAAATAATTTCATCTTATGTGAATATCATAGAACAGATGGTGATTTTTTGCAACCCCTTAATATTGGGCAAATCCTTTGAAGTCATGGATGAACCTCTTAAGTGTCTTCTTCCAGGTGCCACTCATACATTTCTTGGTGACATCACCCCAAGCCCAAGTGAGATTCCTGATGTAGTCATAATGTTGTAATCTTTCTAACAAGGCATCAGTGGCTTTTCAATGTCTTCCTCAGTTGCAGCAATAGCTTAGATAAAGAAACTCCTCAGGTAATAGACCTTAAAAGTGTCTATAATTCCTCAATTCATTGGTTAGATCAAAAAGATGGTATCTGAAGAGAGAAATAACACTTTGATATTGGGATGAAGAACACCAATAAAAGGGAGTATTATCAATAATAAGCAGAATCTCAAAGCTATATTATTCTTCCAATAGTATTTGTCCATTGGCATAACAATTCAGGAGAGCATCTTGGGAGAGGAGCTAGGGACATTCATGACTTGTTGCTACTGTAGTTTACTGCAGTTAGTGTTTTTTGATATGCTTGAAGGTCTGGGGGTTCTCCACTGTAGCAGATCACAAAGGGTTTTAATTTGTGTAACTATCAACACTGCCCCCAAACCAGACAGTTATCCTCTAACTTAACAGTCTTGAAACTTGGCATGATTTGGCCTCCTTATGAATAAAACTCCCTTTAGGCATTCATTTCCAGAAAAAGGAGGCTTTATCCATAGTGAAGATTTGCTCTAGTGAGTACTTTTCCTTCATGAACAGCTTTATCTAGAGTTTACAAAATTTTTTCAACTACCTTTCATCAGCATTTGATGACTCACCATCCACTGTCACATTATCTAATGCGTAATGTCTCCTGGATCTTTTCAGCATCCCAGATAGCAATGAATTCAACACTGTTGTTGGGGCCAGACTGTCAGTACCTCATACAATATATATTTTTTATTGTTATTTATGTCTTTTACATTTTGTATTCCCCTTGGGCAACCCACCACCAATTCACCCGTGATCCATCTCCATGGTCCCCTGTATTCTCCTCTCTTCCATTTTGTGCCCTTATCCTCCCCCCCCCCCCCCCCCCCCCCCCCCCACCGCTGAGTGTCTCTCTCCCACCTGGCCTCCCTATAGTCCTGTTATAAGTGAAACCATTCGATATTTTTCTTTTTCTTTCTGGCTTATTTCACTGAGTATGATTCCATGTTGCTGCAAATTGCATGTGTTTATCTTCTTTCCATGATGAATAGTATTCCATTGTGTATATGTACCACATCTTCTTGATCCAGTCATCTATTTTTGGACATCTGGGTTGCTTCCATACCTTTGCTATTGTGAATAGTGCCGCAATGAACATACGGGTGCATGTATCCTTTCGGATTAGTGTTTTTGCGTCCCTTGGGTAAATTCCCAAAAGTGGTATTGCTGGGTCGTATGGGAGCTCCATGTTTAGCAGTC
>PVIJ01000339.1:153545-312563 GCA_004024925.1 Scalopus aquaticus
TACAGCTTTCCATAGTGGTTGGACCAGTTCACATTCCCACCAGCAGTGTAGAAGAGTTCCTTTTTCTCCACATCCTTTCCAGCATTTGTTGTTGCCTGTATTTTTAATGTGTGCCATCCTCTCAGGTGTGAGGTGGTATCTCATAGTGGTTTTGATTTGCATTTCCTTGATTATAAGTGATGTTGAGCATTTTTTCATGGATCTGTTGGCCATTTGCTTTTCTTCTTTGGAGAAGTGCCTTTTGAGCTCTTCTGCCCATTTTTTGACTGGGTTATTGACTTTGTTTTTGTTGAGTTGTGTGAGTTCCTTGTAAATTTTTGTTATCAGTCCTTTATCAGATGTATTGTGTGCAAAAATCTTTTCCCAGTTGGTAGGGTGTCTGTTAGTTTTGGTTAATGTCTCTTTTGCTGTACAGAAGCTTTTTATTTTGATGTAATCCCATCTGTTTATCCTGTCTTTCACTTCCTTTGCTTTGAGGGATGTGTCTTTCAAGATTTTGCTGAGATGTATGCCGTGTAGAGTTTTGCCTATATTTTCTTCTATACATTTTATGGTTTCAGGTCTTACATCCAGGTCTTTTATCCATTTTGAGTTGACTTTTGTGCAGGGACCTCATACAATATTTTGCTTTAGTTGTGACTGTCTTGGTAATGAGAGGGATACAGTTCTGTATGTAGCATTCAATCCAGGTCATTAGAAATTTCTCTGTATCTGTAAGAAACTTCTTGAATTGTTGTTAATCTCACTGTTTACAATGAAGCAGACCCTTTAACAGCGTCCAGCACATTCTTATTATTCTTGAAGATAGTAGACTTGATGGAATGGGGCATGCCTGATTGGTGAGCAATAACCATCACGGAGTTTCTATTTTTGCAGTCTTTATTCACTTTTAATTTTGTTTTCAGATCAATCACTTGACATGATCTCTTACTGGCAATATTACAATAGCAATGGATTTCGAAAGCTTAATGGCTGTGATGAACAAAACAATATAAGATCAAAGGATTAAAAATTAATCTTCCTTATGTCTCAGAAATTCCACTATTAGGTTTCTACCTGACGAATACAAAAACACTAATTTGAAAGGAAACTTGCACTCCCCTATTTATTGTAGCACTATATACAGTAGCCAAGCTATGGAAAAAACCTATAAGCCCCCAAACAAATGAGTAGATCAAGAATATGTGGTATATGTACACAAAGAAATACTACTCAATGATCAAAAAATAAGATAAAATAAAAATAAACTCATGCCATTTGTAGCAACATAGGTAGAGCTAGAAAGGATTACACCAAAGGATATAAGCCAGAAGGAGAAAGACAAATACCAGATATTGTCACTTATTTGTGAAATACAGAGAAACCAAAAAAAGGTCAGATAGAGTCAAGCTTAGAAACCAACCCTTAAACGCTGACTACAGAACTGAGGCATCATAAGGGACAGCGGGCAGAGCAAGAACAAAGTAGGAAGAGAGCACAATGGGACTCTGGTGTTGCACTGTAGGAGTTTTGTTGTTGGGTGCACTGCGGTAACTACACCTTAATGGGGAGATCCTACACAATCAAAATACGAACAATAATGTAAACCAATGGTACCGCAATAACAAACAAAAATAAATAAATAAAAAGCAAACTAAAACATCCCCACTGTTATATTTTTTAAAATGATTACATCAAGCATAAGAGAATGAACAAATATGCAATGAATGATGCTGCAGCCTGCATAAAATGCTATGACATTTGACTATACTGCTATCCAATAGGAATCTGGGGGCCACCATCATATATGTGATATATTGCTGACTGAAATATCATGATGGGGTGCATGACTATAACTCAGAGAGGATATATAATCTTTTAAAATGGTGATACCAGGTCAACATGGGGAAAATAAATCTCAATTCCTATTTCACACCATACACAAAAATCAATCCCAGATGAATGGTAAAACTAAATGTCAAGGGGAATAAAACTTTGGGAAGATAACACGGAAGAAATCTTTTGTGATTGTAGTATAGCAAAATTCTATAAGCATCTCACAAAACACATATACGTAAAAGATTTTTAAAAATGCATTTTAATTATATTAACATCTTTTTATCACAAGTACCATTAAAAAATGAAAATTAAGCCACAGAGTGGGGAGTGATATTTACAGTTCATATTTCTGGCAAAGGACTCATATTCAAGACATATAACTCATAAATTAATTTTGAAAGAAGACAATATGATAGAAAAATGGGAAAAAGATTTAAATGCATGTTTCATATAAGAATATTGTCTATAGGCCTATAAAATATGAAAAGCTACACAATAATATCACTAGTCAGGGATATGCAAATTAAATCTAACATTGAGACACGGCTAATCACAATGAGAGTAATGGAGAAATCAGCCTGGTAAGGGGAAAAAGTATTTGGACTAACCGAACTTAAATTTATTCTTGTCAGCTTACACTGATAAAGACACTTTGGCACTTTAGAAACTTGTCAGTATGTACCCAAACTAAGCATACACATAGCTTTGGATCCAAAAGGCTGCTATTCCTATGTTCAACAGAAGTGCATATGATCCAAAAGGCTGCTATTCCTATGTTCAACAGAAGTGCATATAAATGTGCAGCAGAAAATATGTTCAAGAACATTTCTAGCAATATTATTTTCAATAGTCTCAAACAGAGATAAATCAAGTATCATGAAATAGAATGGATTAATAAATGATGACCTATTCCTAAAATGAAGTATTATACAGTAATAAAAAAAGTGACACAGCTAATTTTCTTACTATTTTCTCCTTTTTATAAGTTTTCATTAGCAATCCTAACATGTTTGGACTCCTAGGTTTCTCAGTATGACTTACTCTAGTGAAATCTCTGCAATCATGATTATCTACCACTCTTTTGCTGCTCCAAATCAATTCCAAATTTGAAAAATGACAAAATTGGTGCTTGTAATAAAAAGTTAGCATTTGAAATTAAAAATACATAGAGTTTATAATTTTGCAAAATCTGATTACACATTTTGCATATGCTGATTATCAATGACAACCATAATTTATATGATGAAACCTACTGCTCAATGTTTTTATTAGAATTTACTGTATAATTCGTTCATTGATGGCTAGTGATTGTTATCAAACAAGAGACTATTCATTTGTTTACCATATATTCACAAATATTTATTTTAAAACTATGTTTTTCTACTTCAATTTATATTCCACATAACTATCTGGATGATTCTGTTAAAAAAATAATTGGAATCACAACACTTCTCTATTGAAAATTCAGTTCTAAGTTTTCTCTTTGTACCTAGAGTACATGTCCAAGTCCTGAAAATGTTCTTCATGGCCCTACCCATTCTGGCCTTGCTACTTTCTATCTCCTTCCTTCTCCCTAGTTAATTTTCCACCAGCCAAGCCAAACTTCCTTTTCTCCCCTTATACACAGGCAGCGAGTAATGGTGAGGGTGTTTATTCTTGCTGCTGTAAGCTTTCCCCTCATCCTTCAGGTCTTTGTACAAATAATACCTTGTCAGGGAAGAGCTTTACCTGATCACACTATTTAAATTTTTCAAATTACTCCTGTAACTCATTAAGCATATTCTATGCTTTGTTTTTCTCTTCAGTGTGTATTGTTACTCAACAGATTACATATAATTCTGTAAACAAGCTTGCTATATTTTTGTTCATTACTGTATCTCACAACTAGGCAACCAGTATGAGAGTTTTAGTGGAGAAGGTATTTTTGTTTTGTTTTCATGTTATATCATCAGTACTTTGAAGAGTATCTAAAAATAGTAGGTTAGAATACCATATTTATTGAATGAATGTCTGGAAGTAAAAACTATACAACAAAGACAACAATGACTGGACATGGGGATAATCATAGTCAGGATGTCTTAGAGAAGATGAGGGGACAATGACAAAAGAACTGGCCTCTAATGCCAGCATTATTTTACTAAATAGAAGGAAAGGCAGGAGATATGATTTCATTGGAATGGAAAAAGGAGAAATTTTCTCTGCTATCATTTCTGGGGAAAGTAAATGGTAAGATCATTCAGCTGAGAGAAATTATTTGTAAAGCTTTCAGAAATCATAACCTTGCTGTTTCTGAATCAAAAGGCATGTAATAAGAAATCAGACAAATTAAAATCAGGGGAAAAGGTGTTTTCAAGTGATGAGGTAAAATCATATAATGACAGCATGAAGGAGGGAAAAGAATTTCCAATTGCAGAGGAAACTTATAAATATATTGCAGAGAAATTTATGTTAGGCCACCCTAGTAGAAGTTACAGAAAAATGGAAAGAAAACAAGACTTTTCTAAAATTATATTATATAGGAATTTATTAAATTTGCAATTAATTTTAGTGGATGGTATATATATATTTTAAATCTTGGGACAACTTATACATGCATACACTGAAATAGAATAATCAGAAAAACAAAAAGAGGGAAAGAGCAGAGTAATGATGCATTAAGTTGATGACTTTAGGTTCTGACAGTAGCCGACAGTAGCTTTTATTTTCCTGAAACTACCATATATGGTAAACAAGCTGAGTTTGAAGGAGGAAGAGAAGGAAGTGGGGACATATAAATACATTTTGAGAAACAAACATTTTATACTGTCATTGAATTCAAAGAGGAATTTATTACAAAGGTTATTTTTTAGGTATCAGGAAAAATACTCTTGACAAGTTGTGGACTGAAAAATAAATGTTTCAAATGAGCATTTCTGTGGTCTATTCACTATTATTTGTGTGATGAGCATTACTCAAACCTTAACTTGGAAAAGGCCTTTTTTTTGAGCAGGCAAAATAATATGATCCAAGTATTTTGGTTTATGATGCATTAATATCAAGAATAGATCTTAAGGAATCTGAAGAAAAGGTTATTACAATGCTTATTTGACAGATTCTCAAAATAACATTTTTTCAATGACTTTGGCCTAATTTCTAACTATGTTGTGGAAATTTAAGATCTAGTATTGTCGAATTGTCTGGATCAGCCCATTTCTTTCTAGATTTAGATTAAATCGATCCTTGAAATGAACTATAAAAATATGTTTAAACAATTGAAGAATTTGCTTGAACTCATAGAGGAAACTGCTATTTAATATAAAAGTGTAATTTTTAGTCTAAAAATATTTTTAAATTTAGACAGAAAGAACCACATGATTTCTGTAGAACATTTTTTTTAAAAGATACTTTCCATCTGGTGGCAAATGTGAATTAAGTAAAAATAGTAGCCATTTACCAAATACCTCCCAAATATCAAAATCTTTCTGTATATCATCTCATCCTATCATCAGAGTTATATAGGCAGATATGCCTTTATCATTGCAATTTACAGATGGGGAAATTGAGGTAATTTAATTAAAATTTCATAATTAATGGAAAGATCAGATTTCGAAAACAAGTTTGATTTTCACAGTACAATATGGCCTTAATTTCTTTTTTTTTAAGACTTATTTATGCATGCAAGCTGGTGTGTAGGCCAGAGGTGTGGCGTGATGAGAGGATTCACCAGAAATAGAGCGGGGAGCAGAACAGGCAGATCCACTGAAATACACTGCTGAGGGGAGCAGCGGGCGAGGCAGGAGAGGTCTGCTGTTCCGTGCGGGAATCTCCCTGGTGGAGGATTGAACTCTTGCCGCAGTGGCTCTGGATAGCTTCATAGTGCTGCGCATAATCCATTGCACCACCAGGGAAGCCCTGGACTTGATTTCTTGAACAGAAAAACTCTGACTAGAGTTACTTAGTATAACACATATTACCGGAAGTGCAGTTGCAAAACAATTATTTTATTGTAATGTAATTGATAGTAAATGATTTTTGACAGTAATTACTCAAGCGTTTCAGGGATTTCTGAATTCTGTGCCCATTTAAAAACAATAAAACCATTTAAAAACAATAAAATATTATGAACAGCATGAAAAAAGATGCCTTTCTTGTTTGGTATATCTGGGGGACAGGAATTCAATTAGTAGCTATCCTAAGTTGTTTCTTCTAATGTGTTCTTTTTTAAACTGTATTTTTAAATTTAAATCATTTTTTATTAAGGTATGTTGGTTTACAACTCTTACATGATTTAGGGGTATAGTTTCATACCTTCAGATGTTTCCACACCATACACACTACCAAAATACCCATAATCCTTCACCACAGACCACTGTCCAGCACCCTTTACTTCCCAATTTCCACCCTTCTCACCCTCTCCCCCTGGTACAGCCAATTCTGAAGTCAGATTTCAAGGACTGTTTTGGTTTGTTTTTTGCTTTGTTTCTTTTTATTCACCTATTAGTAAAATCCTATAGTATTTTTCTTTCTCCTGCTGACTTATCTTGCTCATCATAATTTCTTCAAGTTCCATCCATGTCACAAATAGCAAGATTCCATCTTTTTCTTAATAGCTGAGTACTATTAAATTGTATGTATGGTTCTCATTTTCATAATCATCTCATTTATCGATGAGGTTGTTTCTCTAACTTGGCTACTTCTAGTGTGCTTTTTGAAAGACTGAGCTAGAACATAGTCAATTAAGTGTAACATTTCATTTAAGATAAGGCCATTAAAACTTCAGTCAACTTGGATTTTAGAACAGACTTGAAGCAATATTAAAATCATAGGACCTGTATCTAGACTCTAAATTTCTATACCTAAAAACTGATAATGGGAAATTAATGTTGTAAGAATTCTTTTGATCTGATAACAGAATCATCTTATGTATTTATTTTTGAAAAATAGATCACATTTTAACTTCTGAAAGAAACTTCCTGCGGACTATTGGGGCAATTAAGTTGAAAAATCTGTCCATCGCAAAAAGATGAAGAATGCCCTTCACAATAGAGTTAAAGTAAGTCAAACTCCAACGAGCTACAGAAATTCAGCTAAAGAGATGAGATATATTTGAAGGACTAAAATCACTAGATCTTATTATAAGGAGCTAAGATCTTAAAAGTTATGAGAAAAATTTTTAGAACTGCATTTTTTGAGTATAATATTTTCTCTAGTTTTCAGTGGAATGTAAATTACAAAAGATTATTTTTTTAAAGTAATAGTCTAACAAAAATAAAGATCTTGACAACCAAATATAACTCCCCTCAGAGATTTTATAATCATAATGATAGTTCTAGGTTGTGTGTGTGTGTGTGTGTGTGTGTGTGTGTGTGTGTTTTAAACTCAGCATGTATTATTTTGTTTTATTAACTCTTCAGCTGCCTACAAGAGTTTCCTCTGAGATGTTGTCTCAATAACTTCACTAGGAATTTAACTTCAAGGCAATATTCACCATACCAAATCACAGAATGTTATGTTTTCAGGAAGTAGGTAATATTTCTTACAGATTATCGAATGTCTGTTGATAATAAATGAAAGTAAAAAAAGGTTTCTCAACCAGGGAAAGTGAGTAGCACTGTACATTTTTTTTAACCTCGTCATTTAATATTGAAATTGGTCGATTAGTTCTTCCTAGAGAAAAATATTTTCACCACAATTCAGTGATTATAGTTAGGTAAATTATGTATTAAACACGTAGAAATAATAATATTGAGGATCAGAATGGATTTTGTACTTTCAAGAAGACTTTTAAAAATGAAATAGTTGGGCCTCCCTGGTGGTGCAATGGGTTAAGTGCAGCACTATGAAGCTATCCATAGCCACTGCAGCAGGAGTTCAGTACCAGACAGGGAGATTCCCACATGGCACAGCAGACCTCTCCTGCCTCGCCCGCTGCTCCCCTCAGCAGTGTACTTCAGTCGATCTGCCTGTTCTGCTCCCCACTCTGTTTTTGGTGAATCCTCTCACCCCTCCATACTTCTGGCCTACACCCCAGCTTGTATGCATAAATAAATAAGTCTTTTAAAAAAATGAAATAGTTCAAGTAGAAATATGGAAAGGATAGGACACGAACACCAAGAAATTTTAACAAATGTGATGATACATATTTGCTTATTTTTTTAATAAACAACTCGGATACAATTCAAACCCTGCTTGCAATCTTCTCTAATCACCTTTGTTCCCTTTCTCGTATTTTAAAAGCTCTCCTTCAAATTGGTCTAATAATATTGTCTCTTGTGTTATGCTTTTAATCTTTTAAAAGCAGTATTAACTTCAGCTGTGTATATGTGTGTGTGGTAGCCAAAGTATCCCATACAACTTGTGTTTTTATATTTAATAGAGGCTCTAGGGGCTTTACACAAGTGAGAACTGATTCATTGGATTCACAACTTAATTCTTTAGATTCCCCCCACTCATTATATCCTGAAAAGTGGGCAAAATTATTTTTTTTAAATACATCAGGCAAAATTTTTCTCCTTCAGTCAGCATGGATCATAAAGTTTTTTAAGAATGACATCTGAAACGGCATCTTTGGGAGTTTCAATAACTGCTCTGCAGGAAAACAACCACAACTTGTGAAAATTATCAGAAAAAAAAGAAGAACTACTTAAAGCCTAAAGACATAAGTGAAGAAACATTTATTCAAGAAAAATCTATTACATTTCAGTAAGAGCTGCTAGAATGTTTTAAATGTGACTTGTGATTTCCTCTAGTCTCCTATTCCTTAACCCTATCTGCAAATCAGCACAATGAAGATCTACTCTGGGAAGATCTAGTCAAGAAATGGAGTATCCCTCTCCACTTAGCTTTCAGGAATGGTTTTGGTATCTCCTGGGAGGGGCGGCAGGCCACCAACATTTTCTAACGTCTCTCCCCACCCCTCCTACTCACTTCCAGGTCTATGTTATAGAAGCTAAATTCCAGACGAGTGCAGCAAAAATGCCAATAACTCCCTGTCTCTCCTGGCCCCCTTCACAATACAGAATCTACTCTAGGATAGGCTGGTCAATATTTCCATGTACTCAACTGCTCTATCCCCAAATTCTTTTTGAATAGGAGAGAATTTCATTTTTGGAGAGGCAAACTTAAGAAAGTAGAAGCTGTTGAACTGGTACCAAAAGCAAGAATGTCTGTCTAAGGGAAACAGATCATTATACTCACCCCAACTCTAGATCAGTGAATTCAGAGATACTGCCCAGAGAGAGAGGCACGCCACAAGAAATGAGAGTTCTGGAGTTTTTTTTTTTTTTTTCTTTTCAAGAAACTAACTTCATGTGGAAATGTTTGGATAAATTCGAGTCTAAGAATACTGGAAAGAACTATGGAGATTTTAGTAGTATGCAAGTAAGATTAAGAGAAGACTGGTGGTGCCATCAGACCAACAAGACAAATCATACACCAGCTCGTTAATTGGAGAGTACTATGCAAAGCTACTGCTGAAAAGAACCCCCCTGGGGTCAGAACAAATCTCAAAAGCTGATCTCAAAAAGAAAACTTTCAGAGAGGTCTAAATTTATTTGAAACACACTCCAAAACAAATTATGCTCCGAGTCACTGTTGAAACAACAGAACATTAATAAGCCAGAAGTTAACAGAGCCTAAGAACTGGGTGTAATACCAAGAGTGACAGAGAGATAAACGAAGGTATTCTGGAAAGGGAATGTCAAAAGAGTCCTACTAAAACCACTGCAATCCAAGGGTGACTGTGCATATGACCAAGACTGAGGTCTCTAAGGATCTATATCAGAGAGTTCACACTGCCAGTGTAACAGATTTTACTAAAATAATCTATCCAAGTCGCTGAACAAATAAAGAAGCAAATATCAGCAACCAAAAGCTCCAGTGGTGGGCCTCCCTGGTAGCACAGGGATTCAAGTCTTAGTGCTATCAAGGTACAGCTAACCACTGTAAGCATGAGTTTGATCCTTGGCCAGGGAGCTGACCCACATGGCGCAGCAGACCTCTCCTATAGTGCCCGCTGCTCTCCTCAGCAGTGTACTTCAGTAGATCTACCTGTTCTACTCCTTTCTCTGTCTCTGGTGAATTCTCTCACCCCCTGCACCTCTGGCCTACCCCCCAGTTCTTGTATGCATAAATAAAAAAAAAGTAAGTCTTAAAAAAAAGCTCCAGTGGGAGGATCCATATGCAGAATTACAGAAATATGTTATCTAAAATGTCTAGTTTCCAACAAAAACAAAAAATCAGGAGACATACAAATAAACTGGGGACACATATACCTGCAGAAAAAGCAGATAGCAGACCCTACAGGTGAGAGAATCCAGGTAATGGACAAAAGCTTCAAAGCAGTTATTATAAATGCAATTTAAAAATTACAAACTAGAGAAAACTATACTTAAGTAATGAAAGGTTTGCTACAAGGGCTGAAATTAAAACAATAAACTTGAACTGGCAGAAGAAAGATTGACAGAAACTGAAAAAATGAAGTGAAATAAAAGAATGAAGAAAAATGAACAGAAACTCAGAAAAGTGAGACACAATTACACTCATCAATGTATGTATAATGAACGATAGAGGGGAGAAAAGAGAGAAAAAGGAATAGAATAATTATTTAAATAAATAATGACTGAAAACTTCCCAAGCTTGACAAAAAAAAAAAACTTAATTTGTATATCCACATAGGTCAATGCAGTTCCAAGCAGGATAAATTTAAAGACATCTATAGCCTGACAAATCATAATGTAAGTGCTGAAAGACAAAGAAAACCTTAAAAGTAGCAAGAAAAACATGACTTATCATATACAAAGGAGCCACAATAAGATTAACATTTGCTTTCCTATCAGAAACAATGGAGGCCATGAGTGGTAGGATGACATATTCAAAGATTCAGCCATTATTCTAGAGATATTTCCAGTTTTGTACCCTGAGCTGCACTAGACCATACCTTCTTTTCTTGTGTTTTAAAAGCACAGTCTCCATCACTCTGGTCTATACTGGATATGGTCCCCATGGACAGCAACTTCTATAACTGTGTCTAAGTTCCTTATTATCTGCAAATAGGGACAGTTTCTTGATTCATTAAAACTAGGGTGTGTGTGTGTCTGTGTGTAGTTTTGTTTAGCATTTCTGGTGGACAAAAAGGAGATTGACATAACAATATGATGTATGTTCTTATGTCCTGAATAAAAAATTATGAGTCACTTGGCCCATCCTTAAGGTTAGTACTTATGATAACAATATATCATTGATAATATTTCCAGAAATTGCAGTCACAGAAGTATGCCTTCCTTAGAAAGTCCATACTTCCACTCTGGGTCCATCATGGCATTGTCACTGAGCCAAGGTTTTTCTAGGTTACTCCCTGTTAGCAAATGAAAGAGTAAGAATACTACTGCTCTTCAATGGACCACTTTTTTAGGGCGGGGGGGAGAACCCTGTTATTCTGATGTGAGTTTTATAAAAATTCTCTGCAGTCTGAAGCTATCCCTAACTTATCCTTGCCCCCTCTCCCCTTTCTTATGTGCCAGAGCGATTTTTTGGTCCAAGGCTCTTAAAGTTTGCTTCTGCTCCTTCCTTCTTTATCTTTCACAGTTGTCACTACGATGAGTAAATCACCAGTCTCATTCTGCGTGGGATCTGCTTCTGAGAAAAGTGAGCTAATCCTTCAGGTTTTTGTGTCCCTACATCATGGTTTAAAAGTAAGGGGGAAAAACATATTCCTTGTTGAGATGTCTGGTGCACGAAGTATTACTAGTAAAATAACTGGTTATTTGTCTCTAAAGGTTGGTAATAAGCATTTTGAGCTTATTGTCAATTTAACTGGTGAGTGTTCCAGATATCTGAGAAATTCATATGCTTATTTTCATGCAAATATGGGTATTTGCAAAAAAACTGATGAGCTATGGGTGACTTAAAACTTTAGCCTTTAAGGTAAATTACCTTTCAAAGAGACTTGGTAAAGAAAAAATTACCTTTAAGGTAAAGTACTTTTTAATGTGGCTCAGTGAAGAAAGACTTGAACATTTTATCATGTCCAAAATGCATCTCCTAAAAAGCAGACTGCTTCTCTTTCCCTCAATTATGCGCAAGAATTAGATAAATAATGTGAGGCTGAGATCAGGTGAAGGAGGCAGGAGAGTGCTATCCTGGCAATAATATCCCTCTGTGCTATTAATAATGTGTGAAGTCATGCAGCAGATTCCAGAATTATTGAGGGTGGCAATTCAGAAGCTGCGGCCACTGCCTGTGCATCTGCAGGTAAGGAATCAATATGTTGTGCTCAGATGCTGAACTTGTGTTTCCTCAGATCATGTGAGAAAATTAGCCCATTTTGTACAGGCAGACCTGTAATATAACAGGATGAAGGAGAGTCAGGTAAGGACATTTAAAAAGAAGAAAGGAATCACCTAAATTTGTTCCAGGACTGTAGAAAATTAATTTTGACATTTTGAGAAGTAGCCTTTTCTTAAACATATAAATTCCTATCTGTAAAATAGGGGTAAATGATCATTACAGAATGTTACTTCACACTGTCATTCTTTGTTCCTAAGTCATTCTTTGGGGATAAGTGATTTCTTTGAAAGGTAAAATGTACCTCCTTACACATTTAAATTGCTGCTACTTAGACACTAAGCAGAATTGGCTTGATGTTCTTTTAAATGGCAACCTTGTGTAGAATCAATTTAATCAAGCTGATAGAATAGGGCTACAATTCAGAATGTAAAATAAAAACCCTGAGATATATGTTCTACAGTTGAGAATGCTCTGTCAGCTTCCCCAAATGTCATAGCAACTGCATTACAAAAGCAAATAGATTTCTTTTTAAATAGCAAGTTGCACATTTATCATCTAAATTAAATATATGCCCAAAGATTTCGGCAACTTTCTAAGTTTATTCTGTAACTATAAACTAATTTTGGGTGACAGACATCTAGTTGTTTTGATATAGCACTATCATTATGAAAGCAAGAAAGTTAAATTTTAAAACACATTGCAGTATATTTCAAAAAACAAAATAAAATACTATGTTATAGAAAGAGACCTAGTGAGAAGGCAGTATTGATATCCTAATCTCACAGGAGACATTAATTTTAATATCATTAAGATGTATGTAAGAATGACAGTAACATAGGAGAAAAAACATTTTTGCATCCTCAAATATTATTATAAAAGATAAAATTTTAACTGCCTATTTTTTCCTTGAAATGTAAATATTTGTGAAAAATGAACTACTCAGTAAAAAATTAGCATAAGAAATATTTTAAAATGAATTATTTACCCAAGTAATTTTCTCAGTATTTAAATATAGCCTAAGCATTTTTATAGTTCAAAATAAGATTTAAATATCGATGTACTGATGATTTTAAATGTATATATGTAATGTAGACTCAAATTATCATTTGCTGATTAAAGTTCAATAAACAAAACCAACTCTAATGATAACAAGAAAGAGTAATTTTGGAAAACAGTATCATATCAAATTTTTATTAATAAGGTTAACCTAAAAAATTCTTTGTTTTCCCTCAGGCTCTACATTCTTTTAAAACTCCATTAACTGCTAAATTCCTGAAGTTGTGAAGGACAAAATAAATTTCATAAAAAACTATTTCTCTCTCTCCAGAGTAACAGTAAAAGTCCAAATAAATGAATTAATAAGATTACTCATAATTTCTTTTTAAAAACACAGATGTTGTTTTTAAAAACTTATAACCATGTAGCTTCAGACTTTATAACTTCTTGGCCATTTGTTGCCAAAAATATAAGTATAGATGCAGACATCTGACTTCAATTAATAACGAATGACTTGACTTTTGAAGAAGAAAAATATGTGTCTTTCATGGATTTTGACATTAAACTAAAGAAAACTCTATTACTTTAACTAAATTAAAAACCTTTTAAATAAATGTATACTAAATTCCAGTTTGTTAGAAAAAGTAAGGTACTGGGGCCTCCCTGGTGGTGCAACTGGTTAAGCACAACACTATGAAGCTGTCCACAGCCACTGCAGCACGAGTTCAATACCCGGCCAGGGAGATTCCCACAAGGCGCAGCAGACCTCTCCTGTCTCGCCCCCTGCTCCCCTCAGCGGTATACTTCAGTGGATCTGCCTGTTCTGCTCCCCATTCTGTCTCTGGTGAATCCTCTTACCACCCCACACCTCTGTCCTACACCCCAGCTTGTATGCATAAATAAATAAATCTTTAAAAAAAAAAAGAAAAAAGAATGTACTAATAAATGTTATTGACTTTTTACAGATGGGTGTATTTGAGTAGATTTTTTAATCACATAGAGAATAACTCATTTATAATGTTTACTAAATTACTCTTTAGGATGACAGCATTATAACATATATAACATGCACATAGACATATTCATATCAAAATATCTCAATAGCTATCTATCATATACACTCATATTCATTAACTCATTACTATTAAGAACTATTAACAAATACAATGATAAGCTATATTAGAAAAGACAATGAAAGTCATTGTCTTTCAATAACTTTCAAACAAGCTACGTTTTACATATATACATAAAACTCCTTTCCTTCTCATCAGACCCATCACTCATGGAGTAGATGCTTGAGTCTCACTTGCAAATTATGCTGTTTGTTGACTTCTATTGATAATTTGTCTCTACCACTTAAATCCACCATCCTTCTAACTCTCTGTTACAAAACCAAAGGTCCCTGATTTTCCTGATTGAACAACTCCTGGCCAAATTTTGAGACTACAAAACGCAATATTCACTTTCTATCTTTTTTATGACACTATGAACAATATTTAGATTGCTGTCATTAAATTACACATTCATTATTCATCCCTTCCATAAATTTTGACTGCCCTGTCCATCCCCACTATCTGCCATACATTTTCTAGTGGGGGACTTTGAAAGCTAAATAAAATAGACACGCTTCCTATTCTCCTGGAGTTTATATTCCAGTGACAGCCAAAAAAGCAAATAAATAGGAAAATATACAAGTGCTTTATTACAAAAAAAAAAAAAAGATTGACGAGAGATCATAACAAAAAAAATTAAATTTGTCAGGGAAGATCTTTATGCCAAGATGACACTTTTTAAAGGCCCCTTTGAGTCTGTTTAAATTTCCATGTTATTAGTCACAATTTAAAACTGCATCTTCATTTATGTATTTATTTTAATAAATTTGGAGATGTGCAAAATTACAAGAATTTTGTAAACTACAATAGTGTTAAGTTTTGCAAGATTTGTTGTTTAGTTTTTAAAGAGTCATACCCTAATTCTTAACTGAAGAATTTGCCTTCTCTCTTTTGCATTCTCTAGGAAATATTTAGGGCTTTCTTTGCTGTTCCTTAAAAATGAACTTATATCACTTTCTGTTCTATTAATGTCAGCATATTTTAAAGTATTTTGCTGGGGGATACAGTATTATTTTGCCGGAGGCTTATGTGACCACTTTTATTAGCAGCAGTTGTATTATCTGTGATTAGATTTCATTTGTACTAATTGATTCTTTTCACTATGCACAGTTTGGCATAGGCAAATAAATTCAAAACCCATGTAAGAGACAATTTAGGGTAGGGCATGGAGTACAGAATAAATTGTGCACCTAACTAAGTACTAACCAGTGGCAAATAAAATAGCATTTTTATTTCTGTGCATTAAATGAAAAATATGCCATCATATATTGTGGATAAAATTAGGAGAGGTTATAACCCTAACAGAAAGTAAAGTAAACCAAAGCTTATTTTAGAGGGTGAATTAGCATTATGCAAAGAGGGAACATAACATTAGGAAAGGATTCTCGAATACATAACTACAATACAAGTTGAATTTTTTAAATTCAGAATAGGTATTCCATAAAAACAAAATATGTGCGCACTCAACATGCTATGACAGAGTTAAAAGGCTGAAAAACAAGACAAATACTGAAACAGAACAAAACAAATCAAATGAAACAAATGGTAGTATCTCTAAGGAAATAAAATAATAACAATCCAAACTAAATTAAAAACGTGGTTACTTTCGGTCTCTTCCTAAAGGGAGTTTTTCCTCCCCCTGACATTGCCCCTAAGACAAGCAGACCCGATGGATGCACTAGGCTCAAACTTTCATTGTACTTTATCAAAATCCTGCCAGCAATTTTGTTTTTTATATTTCTTGCATTATACTCTAATCTAATTTTTAAAAAGGATCATCCTAAACTCTAACACACCAGGAATAACTGAATTTCTCCTATATTTCAAAATAGCAGATTTTTTTTTTTTTGCAATTCCTAAGTTACCTGGTTTTATATTTTACATTGAATGATTTGCTGAGTTTATTTCAGGATTAACACAGGGGACTGCCCTATATCTTCCTTTTCACCCCTTCTACTCCCCAAACACACAAGTGCACACACATTGAGAGTTCTATTTCTATCAATCTGGCTCCTTAGCCTGAGTATATAACTTAATTTATATTATTAGAGAAAAATGTGAAAATATAAAGTGTAGAGTGGGAAAGAATAGTGAGAAAAACAAATACTTTTGGGAAATGCTGCTGTGGATTTTCACCTAGAGTCATACTGCCCTTTTTCTAAAAGCACTGGAATGCCTTTAAATATTTTTGCTGATTAGACTGTCATTTTATGAGCTCGTTGTGAAGTTTGCTCCATGTGGTTTTATTAAGATTAGATTGGGGGGGGAGGCAAGTATATAGGATTTGAGACTTAAGCTGCATCATTCAGCTACACCTCAGATTAATAGCTTTGGCTTAGACTGAGTCAAGACTATATCTCAACCAGACAACCAATCCATGGGAATAGGCTGCAAATAATAAAATTTGAACAAACAGGAACCTTTGTTGTTTTGAGAGTATAACAACAAATTCAATGCTAAATTCAGAATATCAATTTATTTTGTGAATGTCTGGTTTGAAAGTGAGCATATGTGCAAATGAAGATGTTTAAATGAAATTGCATGGATTTGTAAAATGAAAGTCACTTTACCTTAAATAAGAATAACAATAAGCAGCAGTAGTAGTAAAGGTCAACAATAACATACAACAGTAACTGAGTGCTTTCTCTGCACCAAGACCTGCATTGAGTATTTTATACACATTGCTTTATTTAATCATCTCAATACTTCTTTGATTTAGGCCATTTCACAGATAAAGAAACTAAGGCATGGAGAGATTAAGTAATGGAATCATAATCAAGCATCAATTCAATTGGTACTAAGACTAGACTTAAACCTGGGAAATTGGGTTTTATAATCTCCACTTTTACCCAATATAATAAATTGTTATGTTTCCTAAGAAACCAGAATCCTTCATAGAGTGCTTGAATAAATCAATGTCAGACTTGATGGGATTAGTTGAATGCTATTTCCCTGGACCATCAGAAAAAAACTAAATCCTTGAAGAGTAAGAATTCTATTGTGAGGCTTGCAAATTAGCAGTGTTCTGAAACACTAGTAGAGGCTACTTCCAACTGGAATATAAAGATGTATAAATAGCATGTTTTATGGACAGAAGCAGGCCTTTGAGTTGTGACTGGCATATGTCAGTGGCAAAAATACCCTTGATACAAGTTTTCAGAGTAGAGCACAATATATTATCCACATACATACATCACCATGACTTTACTTTTGTAGAGGATGTCTGCACTGCTACTAAATGGCTGAATTGCAGTATATGTAGTGCCTGAGACTTGCATCAAATGATATAACAACATTTCAGTAAAAAAGGATAATCGGCTCCACGTTTATGTTCCAACTGGCAGATCTGTAAGAGCAGGCCATTGTCAAATAACATTAAATGAAGTTTTGGAGAAGCAGAAACAGCTCAACCAGATTCATTCAATAGAGAAGTAGGGTCAAAAGTTATTAAAACTGGATTCCTCAAATTCTACTGATGAAATTAATCAGGATACAGTAAAAGTTGCCATCTCCATGACATGACTAAATCTTGCATGTGATTGAAATCTTAGCATTATTTCATAGTTTGACAAATATAAAGAACAACCTGAGTTATGGTATCACTTCTGTAAAAATGGTAAGTAGCAACTTATTCATAGTAGCATGAGTGATCCATATAGTGAAATACAGATTTGATGTAGCCTATCACTGTACAAGTCATTTTTTTTCAATTTAAATTTGTCATTTATGTAATTAGGCTAAAACAATTTTTTTTTAATTAGAGAAAGCATGCATACCTCTGAGGATATCTGATTAGCTGGCCACAGTTCATATACAGGGATATTCACCCATTAGTCAGTTTTGGTTGTTATTTTAGGTGCTGGAGGTGTGGGGGGGGGGGCAGGAGGAGCTTGTAAATAAATAATGAAAAGATAAAAGCAAAAATATAGAGCAGCAAGAATTAGCACTATAGAGAATAGCTAATTTTAAAAGGATTGTTATGGAGAAAGTCAAGAGCAATTTTAAGAAACAACATGACAACTTAAAAATGAACAGTCCTGGCCTCCTCATGTTCCCTTTGAGGTTTGCACATGCTAAGGAGAGAGCACACTGCCAGCCAGCAGACTGATAGGGAGAACAATACTTCCATCTTATGAGAATGGAATAAAATCATACTCTTTTTGGAAAATAAAACAAAAATAATGTCCTGGTCTAACAATCCAGGAGTTTTAAAAACAAAGCAAACAGAAATAACTTAATGAAAGAAAATTAGAAATACAAGTTCTACAGTTCCTGTGACATTCACATCAGTGCTAGGTTAATTTATTAAAACTTGCATGCACTGGGAAATATAAAGAAAAACAAAACATTATCTGTGTATTATTCTGTGCTTTTTGCCCTCAGGAGCAACATTTTTACTTATTTAGAGATCAACCCAGCACTTTTCACTGCAGACCGCAAATTGCTTTACAAACTTTCCTGTTGATTTTAACTGGATTGCCAGATTTGCCTCACAGCTTGAAGCAAATCACATCCTATAATATCTGTTAAACAGAGATGTTCTTTTTAAACGGAACATTTAAGGGAAATGTACACTTGCTTCAGAAACTGTCTGGTCCATCTGCTAATTAGGTGGACCTTTTCCCTTAGAATGTATCACAGGCACCAAATGTTTTGGGAAAATAGTGCTTCAGGAATGAACATATTAGTTCAAGTTATCAAACTTTAATAGTAAAGAAATTGAGTATATTTGTAAAAGTCAATTTTACATTTGAGACCTACTGGTTGCATATTTTCATTTCAAAAGTTCTACTTTTTCAGGACAAAGGTGACACTCTATTTCCAACTAGATCTAGGATGCTTTTATCTCCAGGGAGTGAAAAAGAGTTCACACAGCTTTGATAATTTACAGAAGTACACATTCACATACAAACACTTCATCTAAGAGAAGGTTTTAAGGAAAATATTAACATCTGATTTATAGTTTCCTGAAAAAACAATCAAGTATGAAGAGAAAGTAATTAAGAATGAAATTGTTTATTCTGCTGAATATCCAGTTTTTTGGTTTTTGTGTTTGTTTGTTTGTTTTCCTTTCCCCCCCACTGAATATCCAGTTTTAATGATCTATGCAAGATGATAGCATTATGGGAATCCTGTCATCAAAGCCAATGTCTACCAAAGATTGCCTCTCCATGTTAGAAAAGGGAAGGTCATTCTATTTTTTAATTTGTTATTTATACTCAGTAAAGAAGCAATGAAAAAATGTTCTCAACATAAGTTAATATTATTACAGTCTCAAAAGAAATTAGAGCCACAATATATTTTTATTTTAAGAATTAAGAACAGCAATATTGGAGAGAAGAGTTTATACATTTATATCTCTTAGAGTGAAAATTCACTGTGGTTCCTAGCATATTTAAATAAATAACAACATGAGTTTGGGAAATTATTCAAACAGCCTATTAAAAAGCCTCTTGAAAAATTAGATTCTACTTCCTAAGAACTACAAAGTCCTAGTAATGAAAAAAGTTATATTAAAAGCAGAGAGGATATAACGTTTATTTTCTTTGCAACACAGGTGGTTGGATATTATAAAATAATTGTGTTGGTTGGTATGTGAGTGTGTATATAAAGTTATCAAACTTTAATAGTAAAGTAAATGAATACATTTGTAAAAGCCAATTTTGTATTTGACATCTACTGGTCACAGGTTTTTATTCCAGGAGTTCTACTTTTCTAGGGCAAAGGTGAGCCTATCTCCAGCTACATCTAGGATATTTTATCACTGCACTATAGAAACACATATGCTCTCAGAAAAAGATTTAATATAGTTCATCTTTTATTTAGTATCTTTTAATATCTATTTTATTTATTTATGCTTACAAGAACTGGAATATAGGCCAGAGGTGTGGGGATGGGAGTGTGTGTGAGAGGAGTCACCAGAGACAGCGTGTGGAGCAGAACAGGCAGGTCTACTGAAACACACTATTGAGGAGAGCAGCGGGCAATATAGGGGAGGTCTGCTGTGCCACGTGGGTCAGTTCCCTGGCCTGGGATCAAACTCAGGCTACAGTGGCTGGTGATAACTTGATAGCACTGAGACTTTAACCCCTGCATCACCAGGGAAGCATGATTCATTAGTCTTAGGTTTAATCTATTCCTAACTATTAATTTAGAGGGTTCTTAGGAAAATGCATCAACTGCACAAGTGGCTGTTACAGGCAACCATACATAAGAACTGAGGGTCAATTCCTAACTCCAAGGAAAGGGCCAGGCTGGGAAATAATTTTTAGCAATAAAGAACCTTGACTCAGTCCCCCACCCCATTATTCTCTCCTTCCTTTGTCATTCTCCCTCCACCCTCCTCAAACTTGTCCCAAAATGGAAGAAAATCAAATAACTCTGTATCTACTCTGTGCAACATGCCATGCTAGGCATTTCTTTACAATATTTCTTAAACTGTTTCCATATTTCAAGGCTAATACAGCAGTAAGTGACATTTAAAAAGCAAAAGAGAAAAATATAGTCCAATATAATGCTTATCTGACACAAAGTTTTTCTTTTAAATATGCATATTATTAATTGCTATAAATGACAACATACTATCTATGTTCAGAAACAGGTTGTATTTGCTCTGATTGCTTGAAATCATGAAATGAAAATACATTTATTTTAATTTTCTTCTTTTAACCAGCATACTGTATGGGGGATAAAGCATATGTGGACTTAATAGCAAACTTATAGCAAATAGCATTGATTTCTTCATCTGTGTTTTTCCACTAGTCCACGCAAGGTAGCTGCTGAACCTAGAGAGTCTGCTCAACAGTTAAGTATGATGCAGTGACACACTCCATGTCCCATTTCCGGTCCTGTGCTGTCCTCTTCCTGGAGAGGATGGTCCTTCTCTGTGCTTTCCTCAGGAAAGGAATCCAAAGCAGGGTCTGAGTATTATACATTTTGCAGCTCCCAGAACATCTACCCTGCAGTGTCTGGATTAAAACTTTTCTTAGTTGTTTAGTCTAGTTATATATGTTGCAAATTCCCAGATTTCCTGTGGGGCTCACAGAGAGCTAAGAAATTATAATGAAATCTCAAAAATATATCTGCAACTGTTTTTATAAAATACAAATCTAAGTTCGAAAGACCCTTTTGTTTCTGAAGGTAAGTGAAAAAATGGCTATGATACAAAGCTGCTTTACTTTTTCTCTCTTAAAGGGAATTAGTTGATGATAAGTACAAAGTACTTTCTTTTAAAGTGCTGCTGATGTACCAGGTTTTTCTATTCATAGCCTAGGTCAAAATGAATTATAGTAACACTAGTATTGATTTTCTTTGTGCTTTACTGAAAGTATTCTTTGCTAAATTAAGCGCCACATGACTTCTAACTAAAATTATGCCAGAACATGAGCTACATTTAGGAGTCCTGATAGAAGTTTTTATGAAAGTAAAATATCATATAAACTGGCCAAAATAAAAATCTGGGCTGTCATTCTGCTATGGATTGAATTCTGCTTCCCCAAAATTCACACGTTGATGTCCTAATCATCAGTATGCTGTTATGTGGAGATGCAGCCTTTGCTAGACAAATTAGGTTTAGAAGAATTTATGAGGGTGAGTCTTCACTGTGGGAACAGTGTCTTAGAGTAAAGGACATCAGAGAGCTCACACCTCTCTCTCGTCACATGCTCACACACTGAAAAGGTAGCCAGGTACAAGCCAGGAGGAAAGGTCACCCCAGGAAGTATATCTGCCAACACCTTGATTTTGGACCTCCCAGCCTCCAGAGCCTTGAGAAACGAATGCCTCTTGCTCAAGTCACAGAGACCATGGTGTGTTGTTTTAGCAGCCTTAGCAGACTAAGACATTCCCCAAAGATTAATTTTGGGATATGAGGGAGCAATAAGGTGCTCTTGAACTAAATTTGAAGCACAGTTCCCTCCAGGAGTTGAATTGTAGCTTCATAGCACACAGCCTTTTCAGGGCTCTGTATCTTCTTTAAGGCATAGTTTAGACAGTCTTCACCACAGATAGTGGAGGAAGAGTCATCACATGAATATGCATTATGTGTTTTAGGAAGGGTTCTAAGGATCACCCAAAGGTAAAAACTCTTCCTTGGATTGGTAAATTCCATCGTTATCAGATTTCAGGACGACTCAAAAATTCTGAGTTTAAAAGGCCTGACTTTGGACCTAGCTGATGCTGTGAACTCTGGGCTACTCTTTGGTGCTAAAGTGAAAACTTCTGCCAACTTCAGCATGTAAAACTCTTCAGAGGTGCAACTCTATGATGGTTTATTCAAACTATGAAGCTGCATCTCCTATTTCAGTTCACATTTGACAGTTATACCCCTGGGAGGAAGATGGGGTATCAGCCACCTATCAGGCAAAATTTAAATTCATGCAAATGACCAGAAACTTCTCTTCAAATCCCAGTAATGGGGATTGAGAAATCATCATTCCTTATATATTTCTATTAAAAAAAGTAAAGTAAAAAATTTCTACTTAAAGCTGCAGAAACAGAAGAACAAATATATTCTCATTTGGTTAGAAACCACACAGTTCTGTCAACAATGTTAACATCATTTAGATCAAATTCCTTGGATAAATTAGCAGTTTTCGTATGTCTAGTTTACATGGGCTCAATTATAGGTGTGGTGGAATTGGGGTCAAATAGATGGCAGAGGTTCAGATCTGGTTTTGATTACTAAGATTTAAGGAATATGTTTTTGTGTTTAACTCTTATTGTAACTTTGCCAATGAATGTTTGCCTAACCTCTGCCTTATGAACATCAAGTTTCAATTCCCTAGCACACTTCCATGCTTTTAATTTGTATCTTCCAGCTCCTTGCCAGGGTCCTGCTGTTCCTTCACACTCCCTAAGGCAGCATGCCTGCATGACCAGCTTCCATATGGATGCTTCACTAGTACACTGCATTCAGGCAAGGCCTATTTTGCATTTTCTCAATCAGAGCAAATTCTTGAGTATTTAACTTCTCATTGTCCACATAACAATGACTTGTAATTAGTAACAGATTTCTAGAGGGCCATGTGACCTGTATGTACATATTGTTAATTTCTTCCAATTTATATTTAATTCAAAATAGTATTTAGCTAAATGTTAATTATAGGGGTTCTCTTCTATTAGGACCAATAGCCTTACCTTTACAAACACATTCTTTTCTCTATAAGAGAATTCTCACTATTTTCACCAGAAGTATATTTTAAAGTTAGTAGTTCATACATATGAAACTAGATTATATAATTTCATGTTAAGTGACTGACGTTTTAAGATAAAACTAATTGTTTATTATGATTTACCATTTCCAGACCTGTTATACAGCAGGATATTTAAAAATATATGTATTGAAAATAATGTGAGCATAGGTTTGTTTAAAAAAATTGCTGCCTCTTGACTCTGAAAGATATAAAGACAAAAAACTCAACCAGGTGTCAGATTCATAAAAATTTCCCTTGGGGGGGAACTTTCAAGTATATAAAATGTTTTTAAAAACATGATGTTAACATTAGGACTGTTTAAAAAGTGATGAGAATCACCTCTGTAAGAAATGCAGAGCTAATTATTACCTGTCTAGAGAATGCCATTGCAACCAGGCAACGAAGACAACAGTTATTTTTACAATTTATCCCTTTGCAAAAGGTAATACCATGTGACCTCTTTGACAAAGAACTATTTTTCTTCCTTATACATTGTGTGTGTGTGTGTGTGTGTGTGTGTGTGTGTGTGAGAGAGAGAGAGAGAGAAAGAGAGGGAAAGAGAGAAATAGAGAGACTCTAATATTATTTGAAATGATTTTTCCAGCAGCGACTGTATCAATGTACAGACTACAAGAGCCAAAAGTGGGAACAGTGTTGGAAAGCTCTGTCTCTCCTTTGAAGACCCACAAGGCATTTTCTCCTAGTGGTTGGCATGGTCAGCCTCAGAAAGACTAATCTTCTTAATTCAAAAAAACAAAATAGACCCTTGATTTAGAACTAAAACCAACTGATTTCTATTGTACCCAGGGAGCACTATAATTATCACACAGTAAAATACTATTAATGAATATCTACCACCTTCTTCACTTTAGCAATCAAAATATTTGAAATTCAGTGGCCAGGACATCCACTGTCACATCAATACTTCGATAATTATTGTCCTTGTAAGATATACGCAAATACACTTTCTTCTGAAAATGATTTATGCTATTACTCACTCTTCAGGATAGTGGGTGGTATTAGAGAAAGAAGCTGGTAAGTGTCAACTAAACATGACCTGCACTCATTGGGAAAAAAATCTATAGTCTTCAGGCAGGTGGAAACAAACCAGAGTAAAATTTAGCCTGGGGTTTCTTATAATATCCTCATTAAAAAAATTAGGATGGAAAGAACTAAAGAATAGTTTTGGTAAATAATTAAAACGCAAATGAACTAATCTTCTCTCACCCTCTATGCAAACATTGAAGTTTCTCTTTTTGTTCATTTATGTCACTCTCAGGCATAAGGACTTTTGCATTTATGACATAGTAGATTGTACAGAACCTTTGTGGTTTTTTTTGGCTTAGAAAATCAGATTTTCCAGCTGTCCAAATATTTTGAATGTGGGGTGGGAGATAATAGGAGAAAAAGTTAATAATTCCTTAGTAATTTATAAATAAATTACAGTTAGCACATATTTTAATTAGAATACATATGATACAAATATTTATAAACTACAAAGTGCTCTTAAATATAATACCGGGCTTTTTATCATTATCTCCAAAGGAAACAGATATATGTACCTCATAAAAAGGTAAATGAAAACATTTGTTGTGATATTAGGACAACAGATGGTAAAGAGAAGTATAATTTTATCATCACATGTATAGAAATAAAAGAAGGATTTGTAGTTCAGAGCCAAATAAAACAGTCAAGAGTATTTAAAAATATAAAGTGAGGAAGCAAAAAACCTTCAGAGATGAAAGGTTATTTTTGATATGCATAATGAGCAGAAATTTAAACTACAAATCTTTACACTATTTCATAACATTGTAAAGATTTTTTTGTATTTATTTGCTTTTTAGTTTCACTTAAATAAAAAGTGACTTCACAGTTTTAAAATAACAATCACACAATTTATATGGTAACACAATGGTAAATCTCTCATATTTCCTTTTGACTTTTTCCAAATTTTCTGTTAGAAATCTAATTTTCGTATGTGCATATCAACATTTGATGTTCATATTATCTTTAAATTGCTAAAATTTATCAGAAAATTAAGCTGAAAATAATATTAGCATATTTGTTAACACATAGCTCCTGAGATTTTAGAATTTTTACTTTACACTGAAAAATAGAAAAATATTATCATGTTATTTTCATAACTGAACATGTCCATATAAACCATAAATGGTTTACCTTTTGATTGCTAGCATTTTTCAACTATGCCAAGTAGTATATTATTTATGTGCTACAAATACATAAATTCTCTCCAGGCAGCATACATTCTCGTTATCCTGTAGATAAACGTTTTAAAATGCTGGAAATGTCTCTACGTTTTTGCATTCGTTCCCTGTTGCTGCTTTAACCAATCATCAAAATGTAGTGGCTTAAAAGAAAATAAACGTATTTCACTATTGTGGAGGTCTGAAATCTAAATGCATGGTCTGGTCTTTGGAAGTTCTAGGAAAGTGCATTTGCTAGCTCTTCCCTGTTTAAAGAGTCTGTCCACATTCTTCAGCTACTGGTTCTCCTTCACTATAACTTCTGCTTCTATCACCCTATCTTCTGTTTCCCCCTCTTTTCTGTAAGAAAATATGTTACGTAGGACTCGCCCTGATGATCATCTCAAGACCCTTAATCACATCTACAAAGTTTTTTTGGTTATGTAAAGTAATATATTTTAGGGTTCTGGGGATTAGGACATGGTCATTTTTAGGAGATACTCATTCTGCCTGCCACAATTAATGGCCTTCAGTGTCCACTAAAAAGACTTTTAGAGGTAAAATACAAAAGCTTGTAAACTCGTTTATTATATTCAAAAATCTTTTTAAAACTACCTGTATTTTCACATTCTTGCTATATGAATTTCTTAAATCCTTTCGACATCTTAATATGGCTTAATTAATTTATAATTGGCACTTGAGAGATGCACATAGGACACATAGTATGTACTGTTCATAAGGAGTTATGTCCTGTGGGATTATAGAGGTTGTCCACTTTGTGCGATAACTCGATTTCACTAGAGTTGTGAGTTTTTCAATCATTTGGTGTGATCACATGTGTGGTTATCAACCTTTGAGCGTATTTAGTAGCACACAGTAACCACTCAAGTGTTAGCTCAATGACTTTATTTCTGCCTCCTCAACCCCCCATTAGTTTGTCTTCCTAAAAGGAAATGTAAAAAGACGCATCAAATTCAAACTTATTGAGAGCTCTCATCCTTTGCCATTAGATTGGTAATATAAAAGCACTTCCTACTTCTTAAGATATACCTACTATGAATTTCTTTCATTTAGACACACACACAATCCCAAGTAACTTTAAAAGGGAATTCTGTAAGCTACCCTTTTTACAGAGAAATATAATTTTTCCAAGTCTTTAGAAGTGGTCATAGACCCTCTTTTTCTGTTCAAATTCCTGAAATTCTTTTGAGAATAAGTTAAATCAGAAAAAAAAGAGAGATATTTTTGATCTTTAATCTGTGAAATAACAAATCTAGTTCTATGTCTTGATAGCCAAAGAACTATCTTTTTGTCTCCATTTTTGCATTTAGACTATATCAGCAATCTCAATCAGCCCAAATGGCTATAATTCATAGTCTGTACATTCTCCTTTGTCACCCTGTATATACTATCCCTCTCATTTCTCCCTTACGGCATCAAAATATTTTTATGCTTAAGCTTACCAAGTTGATATTAAAGAGTTAGCATTCAATTAGATGTTCCGTTTTTCCAACTGAAAAGGTATGACTCCTCACTGTACAAAACTGTGCTAAATTTTTAAAGCCCCAGAGAATTCTACTTCAGTGTTTTATAAGATTGATAATGTTCATTCCACTTCAGACTTCAAGTAGAATTATAGTTACACATTATTAAATGAAAATAGAATGTCGTTTAAACTGAAGACACTTCATTAAAAATAAAACATGTATTATTGCAGCTGATATAGATTTACTAGAAATATTACTGTATTTGTTCGTGTTGGTGTAACATGAAAGGTGATGATAAAAAAGAAAAGGAGGGCTTAATCAGCCAGTTTGGGTGACATTCGGTGCGTAGGAATGCCAACATCAGTTCATGAATAACTTGGGATTTGGGAGAGTGGAGCGGGAAGAAGGGCTTCAACTATTGGTCCTTCTTAGTGTCCCTGTTTTATGACTTCACCTGTGATAATGAAGTAATTCAGATCAGCTAGGTAAAATGAATTATTTTTTAAAACATCATAAGGAATTGATGGATGTAGCATGTACGTTTAATGTGCTCAACTTTGTTCAACAATTGTGACTCTTTCTGTTATACTTTTTTTTCAATACACTTTAAATGGGTAATAAAGTCATGAAAGAAGTCTCTAGAAGCAATATACATCCTTTAAATCGTTATTTAGTAAGTATAATTTAAAACTTAACCTGCTGTGACTTAATGAGACATTTCTCCTAGACCTATCATTGATGCAATCAGGATTTTTTTTCCCAGCAATCCATAATAGCATATCTCTTTTCTTTCACCAGTTTCTTTAGAGGATTACTAGGCAGCACATATATGATAATGTATGATAACGAAGCAAAATGATACCTGAGTGTTGCAGCTTAAATATTTTGAAATTATCATTGTTGCTAAAAATATTTTTTGCTTTTTTGGGTATGTCTTTACTCAATATGTTAAATATTAAAACTTTTCATGTATCCCACTAATGGAATTCATTACACAGTATAAAGATACTATAGCCGTGGGCTTCCCTGGTAGCACAGCCGTTAGGCGGAACGCTGTGGAGCTGTCAGCAGCGGTGACGCGAGTTAGACGCCAGTCTCGGGGGATTCCCACATGGTGCGCGGACCTCTCCTCCCTTGCCCGCTGCTCCCCTCAGCGGTGTGTTTCCTTTGATCTGCCTGTTCTACTCCCCACTCTGTCTCTGGTGAACCCTCTTGCTGCCCCATGCCTCTGGCCTGTACCTCAGCTGTATGTATAAACAAAAATAAATCTTCCAAAAATTTTTAAAAAGATACTACAGCCATGTGTCACTTAACAATGGAGATACATTGTGAGAAACACAGTGAGGTGATTGTACTGTGCAAATGTCTTAGAGGGTATTTACACAAACTTGGTGTAGTCTGTACACGAATATCCAAGGGGACCACGTTCCTATATGTGGGCTGGTGTTGACCAAAACATCATTATGTGGCACATGACTGTATTTTATTTGTATCCCACATGAGTTAGTGAGTTCTATAAGGGCAGAGACGATGTCTTATTCATCCATTTCCTGTCAACTCACCAAGTATTTGATATAAATTGTCCAATAAAGTTTCCTGCATAAATAAACTATCATAACCAAATAAAAACCAGTTCTATGATCAGAGAAATAACATAGCTCTGACTAGAAATGAGGTTATAAATTACAAAAGACTGATTTTATTACTATACATAATACTCAAATCTTGCTATATAGGCATCTGAATATATTAGTAAATAAAAGCATGTTTTGGTTAAGGCTATAATTTGTGAAGACATATGGTACAAATTCAGCATGATACCTTAAAATCTAAGACATGACTCATGACTACAGTTTCTTGAGTCTAGAATTGATAGTTAAAATGGGAGGAATGTAAATAGTCATATTTATTCAACATTAAAGAGGTAGTTGATGATAACTTAATACAAATATTTAAGGGAATACGCTAACAACGTAAATCTAGAGTTTCTTCCAGGGTCAATTTGTTCCCTCCCCACTGCCACCTGTGTACATCTGTCAATGCCTGGAGACATTTTCAGTTTTCACAACTTGGGAGGGATGCCCTGGAATCTCTAGGGTAGAGAGAGAGATCCTATAACACAGAGGACAGTTTGTTGTTATAAAAACTCTCTGGGCCAAAATTTTATGATCTTGAGTATAAGGAATCCTGAACTAGAAGTGAGGAGTCTACAGACAGTAAACAATGATCTTCTCTTTGTTTCCTTTCTATAAATAGGGTGATACTTTCCTAACAGAGTAGAAAATACTAGTTTACACATGTTTCTAAACTATGGATAAATATATTCTTACAAACAAGTTATAAATAATCCTGAAATGACATAAATTACAGATCCAAGACTAGATCCTCGTGGTTTTGTACATATTGTGACTGTTCATTGTTTTTCTGATGTGCTGTGCTTCATCTATTTTTCTTTGATATAATTAAAGCACATTTTATTTGGATGTTTGCTACTAGACTGACTATCTCTTTATTAACTGATTTTGTGTATTATCTAATACAATAAGGAAGTAACAAAGTAAATCATATATTTTCCTTATGTAAGTAAAATTTCATACAAGTTTATACAGGAAAAATTAAAATTTATTAAATTTTTGACAGTCACAATGTAAGATATTTTATGGGGAGAAATGATGTTTACATTATGTTTATGAATAAACCTACAAATGTACTTCAATCAACGAGTTGACAGTATTTATAGGAGTGAGGAAATAAATATTTATTCCAAAACTAAAGGTTAGGTTTAAATATGCAAAGTTTAAATTTCTAAAGTGATAAAACAAAAACTGGATTAAACTTGGGGAACTGAAAGTAGACTAAAGGCAGAAAGAAATCAAAGCAGAATAGAGAAATTGAGGTTAAGGTCTCAAAATAGGCCTAATATAGATAAAAATCTATATGCAATTTCTTTAAATTGAGAGAAACAAATTATTGCCCTTAACATGAGACTCCAAGTTTTGGGGAAATCCAGGACTTGATTTAGTAGATTAACTCATCAGATTCAAATGAAGAACTGTTCCATCTCCAGAAAAGAGAGGGTCTAATCATTTCAAGGCTGATATTGGGAAAAACCTGTGAAACATGAAGGTTGTTTCAGAGGTGTTGAGGTGACCCGTTATTGAACTCAAATGGTCAGTTTATATTCATTTATTAATCTTAAAGGAAAAAAATGATTTTTTTCTAGGTCATAGTCTGCTCTTGAAAAAGTACAAAACATGATCATTCATCTGATTATCTATCCTCCAACAATCACTGCTGTCATAAAGAAGAATGCTAGTAATTAAAGAAGGAAATATCTCATCTTTCTATCAAATAGAATCCAGGTAATTCCTTCTTTATACAAGAAATAAAGAATATAACTTCTGGTATTTTAGTTACCACAAATTTATTCTTTATTAAATTTTAGTGTGCATTAATGTTTTCCTCACCTTTTCTAGAAATAACTGCTCCTTATTACAATATTTGGGAAAATATTTATATATTTCTCCTTAGAGAGCTGACATTGTAAAATTCTCTTAGAGCAAGCATATCTCCAAGAATATATTTTATTTTATTTTGAGATTCTGGGTTTTGGTTTAATATACATAGTGAGTTTTAGAACATTTTTAATGAACTTGGTTGTGCTTAAAGCTATTAATTGGAATTATATATAGAATATTACTCATGCATTTTCTTTACCTGAGAGAGAATTGAATACTATTTTGAAATAAGAGTAACTTGAGTTGCAAACTGAAACAACCTGCAGAACACTTTAATATCCCAATGGTACTTCATTAAATCTTTTCACAATTACTCAGAATCTGTGTATGAAACATTTGCTACAAATCATTGCTAATGTAGAATCTTAAATAACTTCAAAAAAATGAGCTGGTACATTTCTATTACGCAAGCTTAATGAACACTTTAAGAAGGAAATCCTTTAGCATTTTACATTGCTTTTTCCCCATGTCTTTATATTTTCTTAATGGTATTATTTTGAAAAATACCAGTTTTCACAATTGGCAGGAATATCTGAGAACAGGATAATTTTTAAAGAATATTTTGGTAATTCTGAGGTCACTCCGGTCATTACTGGGGAAAATAATCTTTGCATTGCAAGATTTTCATTCAGTAATTCCTATAGTGAACTTTTCTCTCCACTCCAAATGTCTCAGCACTTTTTGGGAGGTAAATGATGATTGTTCCAGTGTAGTATAAATTTTATTCCATTCACAATGCACATCAATAAAGTTGGAAGAGTAAACGAAGTAAATCTCTTCTAACCTTTTTAAAAGAAACTTTAAAACCTACTTTATTACATTTTTGTAAACATTTATGAAACTATTGCCAAGACTAATTCACCACTTTTTAAATAGAACAACTGGAATTCCATTAATTGGTGTCATGTTTTTGGTGTTGAATAAGGAGCAACAGACCTCGATGATATTTTAGGGTTTTGTTGGTGTTTGCTTCGAAAATTATGTCTCAGTGTAACTGTTCTCCTATTTATATAAAACAGAGGAAAGAATACAGTAGGGGGATGGTATTGAGTCCTTCCTTGAGTTTAGCAATAGCTTGTCTAAACAGTTACGCAGCTTTCTTGAATAGAGGTATGAGCCACTTAGCACATCCCAGCAGAGTTCCAGATTTGTTTGCCTGAAGCAGAAATATGAAAATAATGTAAATTGACATTGATGGAGGAGGTGGTACTGTTCTGCTAATGTGGAAGATAAAAGCAAAAAAAAAAAAAAAACTTTAAAGAAACCATAATGAATTGAAAGGGATGAGATCATTGGTTCAGCTCCAAGAGGAATCATTGCATTGGTGTGGAAGGGGATGATCCATAGGAGCAGAGATGGCAGTAGAATGGAGGGAAGGGGTCTACTAGAGTTGCATCAAAGTCATCAGGGACAGAAAATTTTCCGTAGTTCTAAAACAACAATCTTGCTTCTTTCCCCATTTGCTACAATGTCTTCTCACTTAGAAGAACTTTATTTTCCTATCTTACATTCAGTCATTCCATTGATGTGTCAACCCACCTTGAAACTCATTACAGAAACATTACTGTGGATGCCCTTTGTGGAGTGTCAAATATCATCGAAATTTCCAAATCGGTATGTCAGCGAGTGTCTGGGCCCAAATTAGTCAGCCTATGACTTGAGTCTCACAAGACCTCAAGAAAAGTTAGACACACGTCTCTTTCTTACCCCAGGCTGAAAATGCCTTTCCTATTGAAAGAAGAGATCCTTGAACTTCTTGTTTTCCATTGCAAAACGTCAGTATCCCGATAAAGAACCCTCCCTACAGTTAAGACACATATTTTGGTCTCCCTCAAAGCACATCTTTTATCTTTTTTAAGCTAATAATAATAATTGTCCAATATTTTGTTCTAAGAGATTCTTTAATGTTTGTGAATATAAAGCTGCATTCAAATGATTCCTTTAAAAATTAGTGGTTTCATAGTTAAATTTATATTGCAGTATCTAGGAAAACACCCTCAGGTTTTAAATGATAGGGCATATTTTGTAGAATAATTTTTGTGGTAATCTTCGAATATCATGTCCCCTTTATGAGGAAAAGAATTTAATTACACTCTCGTAGTTTCTCTATTTGAGGAGGATTTTAGGGAAGAAATTTTAAGCCTATTCTAATGAATATTGTAACAGTAAAAGTTTGACTAGATCAGAAGTGTAGAACCGAGATTTGGCAGAGTCTTCAAATCCATGAGGAAGAAATAAACCTCACAATTATAATTTTGTTTGGGTTTAGTGTAAGGAAGCATGAAATTGTGGTCTGGATTTTGGAAAACAAAACCAGGTAGCTTATCCAAATTAATCAAGAACAAATATTAGCTTATTATATTTTTCCAGACACATTTATATTTTGTATTTTTTTCAGTTATACTATTTTTTGCAAGAGGTTATACTTTGTTTGCAACCAGTGATGGTCAGTGATAAACCAAAGTACAGACTATGAAAGTCTTCATTTCACATTAGGGAGTAAGTATTAGTTGAAACGTTTTCTTAGAAAACAATGATAAAAAAATGTCAATACATGTTTACAAGCTGTAAACAAATACTTAACATTATACCTAATGTATAGAAATAAAATATGTATGTTAGATATCTACCTTTTCATATTTAGGGAGATCCTCTTAATATGGTACTTAATCAAATCCAAATAGGGAAATCCCATGAGTACGTACTGTTTTGGTAACATGTAGTACTGTAGCAAGCACTAGGTTTTTCAAACTGTAATGATACTGATATTTCCAGGAACTTTTTTAAAATCTCTGGCCTCCTCAACTCTTCCTCTAAATATCAGTGTTTTCCAGAGCTCCATCTTAAACTTTTTGATGCTTTCATTTGCCCACAACTCCAACTCAATGACTTAAGATTCCGAAATCTCATTTGATAGGTTGTTTTCATCTTAATGGCAGTTTCTTTCAGTGTGCAGAATCTTTTTAGTTTGATGTATAGCATCTAATTCATATAAACATTCATTAATTAAATCCATTAAGGGTCTGCTAGACCATATCTTTGTTTTGTTTTTTACCTAAAACGTACTCACTGTTCTTGGGCTTTATGGTTACTAAATTCACCTAAAGAGCACTATTCTTCCCCTGAAAAACTCTTTCATGATTGTTGTCTCTCATTAGAATACGTGCAAAAATCATTAAACACCTTTTTTTCTCTCTTTTGAATAGACTAACAGGGTCAGCATGATCCAATAATAACCTACTCCTGAAGAAAATGAAAAGTGTTCTAGGAAAGTCACTTACATTTGTGTCTTAACTTTTTTGCTTTAAAATGCAGATTTCAGAGAAAAATATTTGCCTAACACTTCAGAAGAGCTTTGGGGATAGTAGATAATGAAATAATGATTTCTAAAACAATAGCAGATTTGCAGATAAACGGTGTCATTAGATGCAAAGACGATAAGAATTTTAGTGGCACTGTTCATTTAAATAGTCATTCACATGAGAGTTTTAATTCTAACAAGTGCTAAAAGATGTACATCATTTTAGCTTTTAAATCCAAGTGATTATTTTTGGACTTGAAAAAATTCCAACTTGGGTAGAAAACAAACAAGCAAGCTATAAATATGTCATCTTTGCTAAGAATCAAATTCTATTTTTTAAATATAAAATATAGTAATACTGGTTACTCTGTAAGGAAATAAAAAGTGCCAAAGAAAGCAGAAATAAGCATGTTTCATAACCACATCAAGTGTAGTTATGGGAAAAAAACATAAAAATAAGATCATAAACCACATTCAATTTCCCAGATACTTCAATACAGCTTTTAGGTACAAAAAAAAAAAAAAAAAAAAAAGTTGAATGCTATTTTTATCTTAAGGATTATAAAAGAAATTATAATCATTATGAAAACAGATAAAAATATTATATTATCCTTTGTTTTTATTATGTTAATAAAATATTACATTGACCTAAATTTCTTTTCTGCACAGAGATGGATTACTTTTTAAAGACTAATGGACTTTTAGGTATTCTTTTGTAACTTAATTACCTAGGTTGAATGATGACATTTTTACAAATTATAACTTTTTCCAGAAAAAAAATTATTAACTATTATCTAAAAGAATAACCCTTATTCTAATTTTTCCCAATGTATTTTTGTTGTCTACATTTATATGTAGTAAAGACATACTTTTAACTTAAGCATAGCTTTTTATTCTTAAGTAATTTAAGACACACAGAAATACTACAAAGGATTCCTGTGTGCTTTTTGCCCAATTTTCCCCAGTTATAACAATTATCCACTCTGAAGGGCAGTGATATTAATTCATGCACAGGCAAAGGTTAATTTTTATGAGTGTGAAGAGGGAGAGTGAGGGGCCGGAGAGAGAGGAGAGAGAAAGAGGGAGGGAAGCAGAGAAGGGGAGGGAAAAGGTGGGAGAGGAGGAGATAGATGTAATTGGAAGTAAAAAATGAAACAATGGGTAATAAATGACTTCAATTTTAGAAAATGAGACACACCTGATCTTTATTTCACCATATAAGCCCCCTAAACGTCTGCTATTCATTCTACTTATAACCTCTGATACATTATTCTTATCACAATAACCCATGTTTTTTCTGGTCATGAACAATGACTTTCCCTTCCCCTCCCCTCTTTGCTGAATGTTTACAGACTCCTCTCTGCTGACTCACTGCCAGCATTATTTCAATAACTAAAGAAACTAATCATTTGGGTTTATATAGTATAGCACTCATGCATGGAGTGTACAATTTTCTTTATTAACAGAAATGATTTTTAAAATATTTGTCTTTTTTGCAATACATTATAAACTGCAAAAGGACAGGGACCATTTTTTCCCATTGCTCTTTAAATTTCCCTAAGTGCATAATGCATCTAGTGTAGCCCCCAAATATTCGCTGACTGAAGGCTTACCTTGACACTGAATGCAAATAGGACAATAGTAAAAGGATATATTTGCTCAAACACATTTCAACAAATGTGTGTAAATGGAAGGTTCAAGAACAATCCACATTTATTTAAAAAAATATTTCCTTGGGGAGGATAAATTTAAGAATAAAAGAGAAACTCAAGAATTATAATTCAAGTGACTGGAAAAATTAGATCTAAGATTTAAGACCAAGATGTAAAGATAGTTAAAATCAAAATAATGGTATCATAAAACTACTAAGGAAAGTGAAAATAAAATTACTGGTAAAAGGCAAACACACCAAAACAAACAAACAAAAACCAATTTGGGGGGAATATTTTTCCTAGGAACCCTGAACTGCCATAAAAGCCCATCCTGGAAGGTCATGTGGAGGGGACACAGTGGCTGCTCTGGTTAACAATGCAGTAGAGCCCCGTCCCCCAACTACTCTGCCCAGACTTGCAGCATGTGAACAAAACTGAATCAGACTCTCTAGAAGGGCCTATGCACTGTCGTAATATCCCCAAGCGATCTCTATCAACACCATGTGACAAAGAAGAATTGCTTTGCCGGCCCTGAACATTTTCTGCCCACAAAATTATGAGATTAAGTGTTTATTATCTTAAGTCACTAAATTATGCAGGAATAGTGCACATTCATTTGTCACTTTATAGCAATCCAGTCCTACATTAACAATAAAGCATTTATTAAACAATTTTATGACTATTGCTATATTACAGGAAAAATTAGAATATGAAAGTGTGTGTGATGCATGTACATGTCTGTATATACATACACATACGTATATCTCCAGAAAATAATTAGTACATGAAATCAGAAATCTTTAATTGAAGAATTTGATGTGCATTGTATTAAAATCATATTGAGGCAATGATAGTGAAACGTTTAGTAAAAGGTAAAATCTATGGCTTGAACCTAGGGGGAAAACCATAAAATCAAGCTAATACTTACTAATGTTGACAATTAGACATTGTGCAAGGGCACTTGGGTATAAAACTAAGGCAACAAAAATGTGACTTTGTTGAAGAGAATGGGACTGAATATATATCAATGACATATTCACGTCACACACTCATACATATTTATGCTTATTGCTGAATGGCTTTATTTTATCTTTAA
Organism: Scalopus aquaticus; assembly: GCA_004024925.1. Taxonomy (NCBI): domain Eukaryota; kingdom Metazoa; phylum Chordata; class Mammalia; order Eulipotyphla; family Talpidae; genus Scalopus; species Scalopus aquaticus. The sequence goes on from PVIJ01000339.1 coordinate 190,190, forward strand.
TTATACACACCCACACACAGAGAACTAGAAGTCCAATGATCCTGATTAGTAACTGATGGCCTCCAGGGTGTTCCTAGGAACTTTTTTGGAATGAGGTTGTCAATTAAACCTTCAGTATTCCAGTGACATTAGCCATGGAAGTTTACATCACTGTCTGTGTTTTAGAAATACAGTTTCACTCTTCTTAAAATGTATGTCATCCACCATACCACATCCATCACCAAAGTACTTTCCACCACAGTCCATTGGACCCGACCACTCCCTCACCCCCTCTGATAGCCACAGTCCATTGGACCCTACCACCCCCTCACCCCCTCTGATAGCCTCAGTTCTGCAGGCAGAAACCAAGGGTTTTGGTTTTGCAGATACATTAGTTCGATCAATCAATCATCTACCTATCTATCTTAATGTCTCTTGCCATTGCCTTTGGACTCTTTTGTACTTATTATGAAGTCACCACTGTATATAGCCATTTCTTCTTGGCTGACCAAATCTCTGAAGTCATTTCTTACTTGGTTTGCATGATAAAAACTGCATTTTTCTTTTTTCAAAACTTGCAAATGTATCTATTATAATCAGAATAAGTATATAATTGTTATTCTTCATCATATTATCATCTACTTACTTAAATCTGAACATTACAGTTTGGAAGGGACAATAAAGTCCATGTGTATAAGATGACAAGCGAAGGACAGATGGTAATGTGACTTGTCAAGATCAAACAATTGTAATATTGGAAGTTTATTCTAATCAAAAGTTTTGATTATACTTTATACATATCATAGTGTAGGAAATTGCATAAAAATCAGCTATCAATTGATGGGATGTTTAACAGATATGATTTTGTCACATTTATTTCTGATGATCTCTTGAAGGAAAGAAAAAGAAAACTTATATGTAAGATTGCTACTCACACACTACTATCTAGTTCTTAGCTTGGAATTATTGATGATTTAATTTTTGTAAAAAGTTAATAGTGAGTTTACATCTCAAGTAACTTTTGTTTATTAGCACATTTGATTATCCCCATATGCCTGGGAAACAGGGCGCAAATTATTCTCAGTTTTGTAGATGAGTAAAGCAAAGAAATGTTAAATGATTTGTCCATGATGTCAAAGTGATTCAAAGAGAATTGGATTACCCTCTGACTACCAACCTACATTTGCCCTGTTGCAGCACACTGCAGAACTCATACAGTAATAACTCTGTCAGAACAGGAGAACAATATAAAGAAAAACGCATTTCAAAGCATTGTTAGAATTCAACTTTTTTTTTAAGAAACTAAATCTATCAATATCTGACTGGCAGTAGGATTGCAAATTTGTCTAGAAAATCATAATAATCCTTTCATACGCTCATAAACTACTAATCGATTCTTCTTCAAATATCACTTTACCCCTTTCCAAACGCTTTATAGAGAATCTTTGCTTAATTATTCAAACATTCCCACAAGGCAGAGTTTTGTTACTAATTCTTTTATCAATGCAAAAACAGAATTGCTAAAAATTCACTTAGTATTAATGGCTTAAGCTAGTAGTTCCCAGTGTTTGCTGCAAATTAGAATCATCTGGGGGAACTTTAACATTCCAAGCCCATATCATATCCTATACCAAACAAATCAGAACATCTGGGAATAGCATCAGTAATTTTTAAAGAACACAGGTGATTATAGTGTGCAGCTAAGTTTGCAAATCACTAGCTTAGGTACTTCCAGTATAATATAGTATTTGGTACTCTTAGTTTAGCACTCCTTCCACTACAGTGTGACATTGCACTTACAGATAATCTTGCTATCTTTCCTTGGGAAATCAGCTACCAGCAGTGTTAAGAAAATTTTTGCCCTTAATTTTGATTATTCATTTCATGTGTGGTTAGAAACACATCTCTACATAGTTTCCAATGGCCACACATTGTTGACTCTGCATCAAACTGCAGCTGAAGTGCTAAGCTAACCTCCTTTTAAGACCCTGAACATTAATAACCTTGATTCTATTTTTAGCTCATCTTTCTATGACCTAGAGTTTATTCTTGTTATAACAATGACCAGAAACTTATTTTTTTGTATTTATATTTTAAATCAAATAAAGAAGCTCTGAACACTCCCTGTCTTCTTAAAAATGAAAGCACAGAAGTTGTGAATCAATATAAGTAAATTTGCTTTATCTACAAGCTTCACATAACAAGTCATGGATGAGTTGAGGAGACCACAGTACTTTCCTCTGTGTGATGTAACCTGAGGGATAGTGGCGCATCTCCCAGGTCACCTCTCACTAGCAATTCTCCCAGAAGCCTAGCACATGTCTCTCTCATTCATAGATTGTGAAGAGTATTTGGGAATCATATAACCTAGACATCATGTTCAAGATATCAGGTTCAACTTAGACCCCATTAATACCACCGAACATTCATTCACCTATTAGAAATTTATCAACTCCCTCTCAGAAAACATGGACACATCACGCTTCCTTAATATCGAACAAGAAAAAAATGATCAAGAGCTATCCTATGGTCCTCAGCTCCTTGGGGATCAAGGGTTCAACAGATGGTGAGATAATTTAGTCTACTATTACTTAGGGGTTGTACTAATAAAGACATTATGAAACTACATTATGCTTGAGTCTTTCTCTCTGTAAGCTTCCTAAATTCGTAGTAGTATGCTAAGGAAGGTCAGACATTGCACCAAAACTAACAAAGGAATCATTTCACTACAAGTGATTCCAGTGTAATTGGCCCTACTTTGTCATTTGACATCTTTTTGGCTGTAATATGTTATCAGATTAACTTTTTCTCATAGTGCAAAAATCACCGTTAAAGCCATCATATACCTTGCTGAACTTTTTAGTTCAATATGAATGAAGTCAATCTTCAATCAATCACTGAATCAATTTACTACTTGGGTTAACATTAAAGTTACTGAAAAATTCTTTAAATAATGTAACAATGCATATTAATGGATCCCCTTAATTTTGAAACTGTAAATCTTAGGAATTTTAATCAATGTAACACTTTCATGAATCAAATATCCTTTCCATTAGGAGAACATTTTAAATGCCATTAATAAAAAAAAAATTATTAACTAATAAAACTACCTGCAATATCCTCCCTTATAGAATTTCACTTCTTAAAGATTAATATACAAATAATTTTTCAAGAAGAATATTGGAAATAAATTTAAAATTAATTTTTTTCTATATTGTATTTAACATTTAAATCTTTTTCTACGGGGCCTACATTATGATCTGATCTTCGAATATTCCTTATTAAGTAAGAATCACAACACTCAAAAAAGTTTGGTTTTCTCTGTCATTGTTTCCATAGCACTGAGTGAATAAGACACATTGTTGTATCATAACACTTTATATTACGGGCATCCCTGACAGCCTAGAGGTTAAGTCTCAGCACTATCACTGCTATGGCCTGAGTTTAATCCCCAGCCAGGGAGCTAACCCATATATGGTGCAGCAGACCTGCCCTGTCTCTCCCACTGTTCCCTTACTGTGCATTTCCATAAATCTGTCTTTTCTGCTCCCCACTCTATCTCTGGTGAATCCTCTCAGCGCCCCCCCCCAATACCTCTGGCTTGCACCCCAGCTCTTCTGCTCAAAAAGAAATTGATATTAGAAGGTTGGTACACTCATCTGTGATTTCAGAATTACCAAACTGATTAGCTAGTTTGTAAACTGACCAATATATTAGATTAAAAATATGGCATACATCTTTCACTCTTAAATTTCATGAGTTGCTAGAAGAGACAACTTTAAATATGATGAAACACAATACAGAGTGGGAAAACAAGAAAGACCCATTAAAGCATATAAAGCATATGTAAATTCTATAATACCCATGAAAGGTAAAAAATACATAGGATATAATATATGAAAAAATAAATGTCTAAAACAGTTCTTAGAAAAGGAAGCTTTAAAATATAGGAATGATGTGTGGAAGCTTAAAGTCCAGTCAATGAATGAAAGAAGTAGGATGTGCCCTAAAACTCTGTCATGAATAGCTTCAGAACAATTTAAGAGAAACTAGGACATTTGACAAACATGAGCAATTGTACAAGTGGACATCTATAGGAATATGTTTGCTAATTAGTAAACAGTAATTATCTCTAGGTTATAACACAAATGCAGGAACCAGACAGAGATTCAGGACAATTCCCAGATGACTGTTGATCCTGGAAAGGGCAAGGATCTCTCACTGAATCCCACCTTTCAGTAACCAATTAAGACATATAAAAGTAACATGAAGATGAACAAGAACTCTCAAAAACAAAGATCAGCAGATAACCCTAAATCCTCAAAACTGGAAGAAAACCAAAATCACAAAAATTATCAATTTTAACAGAAGAACTAATACCCAAAGAAATAGAGCCAATAATGGCATCAGAAAAAAAAATAGATAAGTTTTGCATATCTTCAGATAAGCAAAAAAATATTTTCACTCGTAATAAAGAATCTACAAAAATAAGTTTTAGAAATTGAATTTTTTAAGGTAAACACATGGAGTAAATAGCAGAATGAACAACCCTGAAGAGAAAAATTAGTCAACTAAAATTATTACATTTAGGATTTTTCTCATAATATCAGGCAAAAGGGGGGAGAAAAGGAGTATATAAGTGATAAGTTAAGAAATACAGAAGCTACATCTACAAGTCTAATAATCTCTCTAATTGAAGCCTGGGAAGAGAAATAGGAAAGACACGGGAGGGGCTGCCTAAAAGAAATAGAGAGAGACTATACAATTCAAAGTGCTTCTTTTTAATCCATTCTAAAAATAATCTCTATATTAAAATCTTCAACAATAGTTTGAAAAGATCAATACTATTTATCAATTTTATTAAATTTATATACTCTTGGAAAATATTGTAATGGACATAGTGGATTATTGATATTATACTAAATCTCAGCAATTAATACTTTCAATTCATACTGATGTTAACTATTCAATTAACAGTTCAGATATGTAAGAGTATATTCTACTTAGGCAATAAAGATATCTAAAAGTTCCCTTCAAACATAATCACAAACTTAAAATTTCAGGAGAATCAAATCATGATGGAATGAAGAGAATGACTGATATTCCACAAATCAGAAGTTAACGATTTTGCTAAACATAGAAACTTTACAAGATATAAGGGGAAAGTCTTTGATATCTTTATATATATATTTATATATATATTTATTTATTTATATTATATATACATATTTTATATTTATATCTTTTACATTTTGTATTCCCCTTGGGTAACCCACCACCAATTCACCCGTGATCCATATCCGTGGTCCCTTGTGTCCTTTTCTACTTCATTTTGTGCCCTTATACTCCCCTTCCCCACACCCCCTCAAGTGTCTCTCTCCTATTTGGTTTCCCTATAGTCCTGTTATAAGTGAAACCATTTGATATTTTTCTCTTTCTTTCTGGCTTGTTTCACTGAGTATGATCCCCTCTAATTCCATCCATGTCACTGCAAAATGCATGTGTCTATCTTCTTTGAATGCTGAATAGTATTCCATTGTGTATATGTACCACATCTTCTTGACCCAATCATCTATTTTTGGACATCTGGGTTGCTTCCATACCTTTGCTATTGTGAACAGTGCCGCAATGAACATACAGGTGCATGTATCCTTTTGGATTAGTGTTTTTGTGTCCTCTGGGTAGATTCCCAGGAGTGGTATTGCTGGGTCGTATGGAAGCTCCATGTTGAGCAGTTTGAGGAATTGCCATACAGCTTTCCATAGTGGTTGGACCAGTTCACATTCCCACCAGCAGTGTAAAAGAGTTCCTTTTTCTCCACATCCTTTCCAGCATTTGTTGTTGCCTGTATTTTTAATGTATGCCATCCTCACAGGTGTGAGGTAGTATCTCATAGTGGTTTTGATTTGCATTTCCTTGATTATAAGTGATGTTGAGCATTTTTTCATGTGTCTATTGGCCATTTGCTTTTCTTCTTTGGAGAAGTGCCTTTTTAGCTCTTCTGCCCATTTTTTTGACTGGGATATTGGCTTTGTTTTTGTTGAGCTGGGTGAGTTCCTTGTAAATTTTTGTTATCTGTCCTTTATTGGATGTATTGTGTGCAAAGATCTTTTCCCACATGGTAGGGTGTCTGTTTGTTTTGGTTAATGTCTCTTTTGCTGTACAGAAGCTTTTTATTTTGATGTAATCTCACCTGTTTATATTGTCCTTCACTTCCTTTGCTTTGGGGGATGCGTCGTTAAAGATTTTGCTGAGATGTATGTCATGTAAAGTTTTGCCTATATTTTTGTCTATAAATTTTATAGTTTCAAGTCTTATGTCTAGGTCTTTTATCCATTTTGAGGTGGTTTTTGTGCAGGATGTGAGGCAGTAGTCTAGCTTCATTTTGCATGTGGCTGTCCAGTTTTCCCAGCACCATTTATTGAATAGACTGTCCTTGTTCCACTGCATTTTCTTTGCTCCTTTGTCAAGGATTAGTTGTTCATAGATATGCGGCTTTAATTCTGGGTATTCTATTCGGTTCCATTGGTCTTTCTGTCTGTTTTTGTTCCAGTATCATGCTGTTTTAATTATTATGGCTTTGTAGTATAGTTTGACATCAGGGAGTGAAATTCCTCCGTTTTCTTTCTTTTTAGTCAGGAGGGCTTTAGCTTTGTGGGGTTTATTTTGTGGTTCCATATGAATTTCATCAGTATTTGATCTATTTCATTGAAGAATGTCATTGAGATTTTTATTGGAATAGTACTGAATCTGTAAATTGCTTTTGGTAGGATTGCCATTTTGATAATGTTAATCCTTCAAATCCATGAGCAGGGGATGTCTTTCCATTTTCTTGTGTATTCTTGTATTTCTTTCAACAGTGTTTTGTAGTTTTCTTTGTATAAGTCTTTTATGTCTGTTAGATTTATTCCCAGATATTTGATTTTTTTGGTTTCGATTTTGAAGGGGATGGATTTCTTAATTTCTTCTTCAGATTGGGTGTTTGCATATAGGAAGACTACTGAGTCTTGTGCGTTGATTTTGTATCCTGCTACTTTACTGAGCTGGTCTATAATTTTGAGTAGTTCTTCTATGGAGTTTTTAGGGTTTTGCATATATATATATATATATATATATATATATATATATATATATATATCATCATATCGTCTGCAGAGACAGTTTAATTTCTTCTTTTCCTATTTGGATTCCTTGAATGTCTTTCTCTTGTCTTAATGCTTTGGCAAGGACTTCCAGTATTATATTGAAAAGCAATGGTGAGAGTGGACATCCTTGCCTTGTTCTTGATCTTAGTGGAAAGGCCTTGAGCTTCTCACCGTTGAGGATAATGATGGCTGTGGGTTTGTCATCTATGGCTTTTATTATGTTGAGGTATTTCCTTCTATCCCAAGGATTTCAAGAACTTTTATCATAAATGGATGTTGCACTTTGTCAAATGCTTTCTCAGCATCTATTGATTTGATCATATGGTCTTTATTTTTCTTTTTGTTGATGTGTTGGATTACACTGCTTGATTTTCGGATGTTGAACCATCCTTGTGTCCCTAGGATAAATCCCATTTGGTCGTGGTTTATTATCTTTTGCATGCATTGTTGTATGCTGTTGGCTAAGATTTTGTAAAATATTTTCGCATCAGTGTTCATTAGAGAGATTGGTCTGTAGTTTTCTTTTTGTGTGTTATCTTTGTCTGGTTTTGGTATTAGAGTAATATTTGCTTCATAGAATGTGTTTGGTAGTACTCCTTCCTTCTCAATTTTTTGAAAGAGTTTGTGTAATATAGGGACTATTTAGTTTTTAAATGTTTGGTAGAATTCATTTGTGAAACCATCAGGTCCTGGGCTTTTGTTCTTGGGGAGGTTTTTGATTACTGTTTCAATTTCACTGCTTGTGATTGGTCTGTTTAGATGTTCTATATCTTCTTTAGTTTTGGGTGATTGTATAGTTCTAGGAATTTATCTATTTCCTCTAGGTTGTTGAACTTGTTTCCATATAGCTGTTCATAATAAACTCTTATTACTCTTTTGATTTTTGCTGGGTCTGTTGTGATTTCTCCTCTTTCATTTATGATCCTATTTATTTGTGTTTTCTCCCGTTTTTTCTTTGTAAGCCTGGCTAGTGGTTTGTCTGTTTTGTTTATTTTTTCAAAGAACCAGCTTTTGGTTTCGTTGATCTTCTGAATTGCTTTTTTTTTTATTTCCATTTCATTTATTTCTGCTTTATTATTTCCTTTCTTAAGCTGGCTTTTGGGTTTTTTTGTTGTTCATTTTCTAGTTATTTGAAATGTGAGATTAGATTGTTTCTTTGAGTTGTTTCTTGTTTCTTGATGTGAGCTTGTAATGCTACATATTTTCCTTTTATTACTGCTCTTAATGTGTCCCAAATGTTCTGGAAGGTTGTGTCTTCGTTGTCATTCATTTCTATATATTTTTTAATTTCTTCTTTGATCTCTTCATTAATCCATTGGTCTTCCAATAATGTGGGCTTTCTATGAGGTGAAAGGTTTTCTTTTTTTCTTTTTATTGTTTATTTCCAGTTTGACTCCTTTATGATCGGAGAAGAAGGCTGGTACGATTTTGATCTTAGTGTATCAGTTGAGGTTTGTTTTGTGGCCTAATATGTGATCGATCCTGGAGTATGTTCCATGTGCACTTGAGAAAAATGTGTATTCAATTTTTCAGGGGTGAAGTGATCGATAGATATCTGTTAATCCCATGTGATCTAGGTCCTTATTTACAGCTTTAATGCCCTTGGTTACTTTTTGTCTTCTTGATCTGTCCAATAGAGAAAGTGGGGTGTTGAGATCTCCTACTATGTATGTATTTTCTTTAATGTCTGTTTTCAGGGATGATAATAATTGTCTGATATATTTTGGTGCCCCTTCATTTGGGGAGTATATGTTGATGATTGTTATATCCTCCTGTTTTTATTGTCCCCTTTATCATGATGTAGTGACCAGCTTTGTCTTTTTTTACCTTCTTAAATGTGAAGTCTATTTTATCTGATATAAGTATAGCTGTTCCTGCCTTCTTTCTTGGTCCATTTGCTTGTAGGATTGTTTTCCATCCTTTAACTATTAATCTCTGTTTATCTTTCGCAATTAAATGTGTTTCTGTAGATAGCAGAAGGTTGGGTTCTATTTTTTGATCCATCCTGCTATTCTGTGTCTTTTAGTTGGTGTGTTTACTCCATTTACATTTAGAGTTAATACTGATATATTGTCATCCATATTTTTTGTTTGTTTGTTTACCCTTTTGTGACTCTAATTCTTATCTTATTCTGTGTTTCCTGGTCTTTCTTCTGTTGGTTTTGTCTTGACTTCTTCTAGTATTCTTTGGAGTGGGGGTTTGGTAGTGATGAATTTCTATAGTTTCTGTTTGTCGGAGAAGGTCCATATTTTTTCTTCATAGAGGAATGAGAGTTTTGCAGGGTAGAGTATTCTTGGTTGACATTTGTTGGCATGTAGTGTGTTATATATGTCCCTCCATTCTCTTCTTGCTTGTAGTGTTTCTTCAGAGAAATCTGATGTCAGCCTGATTGGCTTTCCTTTATAGGTTATTTGTTTCTTTGCCCTCGTCATTTTCAATATATTTTCCTTGTTTTGAATTCTCGATAGTGTTATTATCATATGTCTTGCTGTTTTTTTTCTTTCGCTGTAATAATTTGGAGATCGTCTGGCTTCCTGTATGTCAATTTTTGTTTCCTTTTTCATGTTTGGGAAGTTCTCTTCAATTATCTCCTTGAGAAGTTTCTCTGTTCCTTTGTCTCTCTCCTCTCCTTCTGGGATTCTATGATTCTGATGTTTCCTTTTTTCATGGTGTCAGATAGTTCTCGAAGCTTTTTCTCATTCTTTTTCCTTTGTTTTTCTCTTTCCTTTTCTGTCTTGATTCTGTTACTATCTTTATCTTCCAGAATGCTTATTCTTCCCTGCATATCTTTTAATTCACTTTTATGGCTTTCCCTGGAGTTCTTGAGCTCCTCTACTAATGTTTTTAAATCTTCCAGTTCCTTCAATTTCTTCTTTATGGATTCATTCTCATTCTTCAGTTCTTTTAAATCTTCCAGTTCCTTCAATTTCTTCTTTATGGGTTCATTCTCGTTCTTAAGTTCTTTATTTCTATTCCTCAGTTCTTTGTTCTTTTCATTTAATTCTATCTTTTTTTTATGGCTATTTTGAAGTCTTTATCTGTTGGGTGGATGTAATCTTCTATGTCCATATTAATGGGTTCTGGAGAGGGATTTTCCTTCTGTGTCGTATTGTTTTGAGGGTCATTTGTGACTTTTTTCCTTCCTGTTGTTGGCTTTCTGCTTTGCTCTGTTCATAGCATTCCGCTGGTTCCAGCAGCATGACTCCTGGTTTTACTTGCTCAGGAGTGTTTGTGGTTCCCTAGTGTCTTAGTTGCCTTGGCTGTGGCTGGCTATCTTCTGGATTTTCTTATATTTCTTTGTTGAATTTCTGTGTTTCTCGTGGCGTGTCTCCAGTGTATTTCCAGTTCCAAGTGGAATTAGGGAAGATGAAGGGGTGGTTTGTAGTAAAAAAGAAAAAGAAAAAAAAAAAGGAAAAGGAAAGCAAAGCAAAGGAGAATTAAGATGAAGAAAAGTAGGAATGAAGGACCAAGAGAAAAAGGTAGGTTAAAAGTAAAAAAAAAAAATGAAAAAAATAAAAAATAATAATAAAATAAAAATAAAAAATAAAATAATAATAATAATAAACGAAGTATTGGGGAGACGTAAACTTGGAGATTTCTAGTCCTTTTGCTCTTAGGTTTTGGGGTTTCTGGGTGGGCCCCCTGCTGGGGTTCAGCCCCTCCTTTCCAGTGACAAATGTTGCTGTTGTCTTGCTGTCATTAGTCGTTGCTGGGAGTCTTTCTATTCTTTCTCCCCCTCCTTTTTTTTTCCTTTCCTCCAATGTTTGCCTGGGGCTATTCCTGCCCCTGGGGTTATGTCTGGTGGGGAGGGGTTGGGAGCTCCTGGTCTTAGTTTCTTTTCTGCTGCTTGGGCCCTGCTACTCCATGAAGGAGTGCAAGGGTGGAGGCTGTGGGTGGCTGTTGGTCAGGGTTTCACCTTCCATAGTTTCTGGGGTGCCAGTGTGCAGCCAACTTGTATTCCTTGGCTCTCAGAGAAGCCAGTTTGCCCACCTCTCCTTGCTGTTGTTCCTCGGTGTGGGGTCCGATGTCTTTTCTCTTCTCTTTACTCCGACTTTTCGGTTTATTTTTAAGTCTAAAGCACCCCCGGGGTTGAGAGTATTGTGTAGGACATCCGGTTCTCTTTGAGTCAGCTCTCAAAGTTAGGGATATTTTTCTCCATTAATCGATTTTTTGTAGGAGAGCCTGATCCTAGCATCTGTTCACCGCCATGTTTTGGGTAGTGTTTGATATCTTAAATCCTTTTCTTTCCCGGGACATCATGTAAGCTCAATTCTTATGACATTAACAAATTAGGTTTTATCTCATAGTAAACAAGTGTTTCTCTACTACTCTTAAACCTGCTTTAAATATATGTAAATATGAACACCCAATTTGTTTTCTCTGGGCTAATAATAAATAATTTGTAGCACTCTTTCTATTTTACTGAAATTATGTATGTTTCATGAACTCTATTGTAAATATGCCATATGACAGAGGAGACGCATTCATTCCTGCATTTGTGTTTGTTAGGACTGAAAATAAAATTTCAAGTTTGTACAGCAGAATGAAGATTTATTAAAACTATTCCACAGAGCAACATTGTACAGAATTTATGAACTGTGAAACTGCTATAAAGGTCATTTGAGATGCAAAAATTTAATTTGGAATATCATGTTATGATATAGAACTGTTATATTCACTGCTTGTTAAAATAAATGGTTTAAGGATATTTGTCTCAGTCTGTGGAGTTTATGAACTTCAACAAAAATAATTTCACATTAGCCAGTATTTTACACAATTTTGGTTTCTTTAAGGTTTGTTCACAAATTCACAACTTATCTCATGTGCGAAGTACCAAAGAAAATCGATATAAATTTGAACTCACTACCAAAATTCACTGTCTTTTCATGGAGCACACAGAATATAATTAATTACTACTTTAAATATATACTATTTCCTGTAATTATTCATTTCTCTTTAGATACAAAGATCTGTAGAAATGGATAACTCCTCAAAATAAATTTTAAAAGTGAATAAGACATTAAATACATGCAATAGGAGTATCTGGGAAGACAATGCTAATGCAGATAATGGATTATAAAAGTATCTTGTGATATTATATTGCATATACACAGATACGTACGAAAGTATAAAACAATCCAAGCAAGTAAAATGTAAAGAAAAATCAATTATATTCATGATAGTAAGGTATGATACAGCATAAATATTACTACTATAAAATATAATAACATTGAAAGATAATCTATAGTGAGAATTTTCAGGGTTTTTTTTCCTGTAGTAGATACTTTCAAGGGTAAAACTAATGTAAAATAATTTTTCTGCAATTTTATTTTACTTAATAATTTTCTATCAAAGATACAAAATGGAGAATTAGAATATATTTAATGTATAGCACAGTAGCAAAGTATAGCTTTGCCATAATGTTCACAGTGTAAATCTTAGTGTACAAAATACTACACCTGTCTCTTAATTTAAAAATCATAGTTTCCTTAAGTTTTAACACAAAGGGGTGTCAAAGTGTCATAGGATTTAATTCTCCCATTTCTGACATAAAGAGTGAAGATGACATATCCCACTTTCTTCCCACCATGAAAAAGAAATATAGCTATAGTACTTCGCATACCTGTAATTTACTAATTATCTGTGAAGCAATTCTTTAGAATCATATCTTTCTCTCAACAATCCTAGTTAGAGATACTATTACCATCAATATTTTCAGAATGAGAAAATCAAAGCTTATAGAGTTAAAGAACTGCCTAAGTTCACACAGATATACAGTGTAACTAACACTGCAACCAGAGGCTCAAGCCTATTTTCTTAATAACAAATTACATTCTATTGTACTATATTAATGCCAAGGTCTATTAGAGCAGGACATGAGGAATCAATGAGGAAAAAGAACCAGAAGTTTTTGTGGACCTCAAGGCTTCAACCTTGAGGGTTGTCCATTCTCAAATATTCAGGGTGTGTTTCAGACTAAAGTTACAGGTAATGCATAGGAAGAATGACAGAATTCAGCTCATACCTCCAAGTGTGATATCCACTGCACACTTGTCTCCCCCTCATATGGCCAATTCACAGACTCTTCAAGATGTTGTGAATCTCACTTTCTATATTTCTTTGGCTTCTTGTACCAGTGCCAAGCTTTTCCTTCTGATCTAACACCAATTCTTTGGATTAAGAAATTTGGAGTAACATGGGCATTTTCATGACTCAAACTCTAAACTCCTCAGGATCATACTTAGGATCTACTTAGTGGACTCTACAATGCATAATTATAGTTATCAATCTGTCTACACCCATATCATGAGTTTTCACCCTCCTTGACATCTGATCCTGTCCAATATCACATTTTCTGGAGGAGAATACATCTTAATATCCTATTTGTAAGCTCATTCTCAAAAACATCCCCTGAACTACACAGATCTATGTAATGACAGGAATACATACAGATGGCAGTTGTATAAGGCTGATTTAGATTCTCAGAGACAGATTATCTCAATAATTCAAATGATGAGTTTTGAAAAGCTCTAGACAGCAGACAGAACTCTTAGTATTAGTTACTCATCCCAACACAAGGAAATAAGTTTAACCAAAATATTTTTAAAATCAGAGTGGAATTTGGAGGTTTTAGCATAAAAATCAGACTAACGTAGGAAAATGAGCCCACTTATAAGTAAGAGAGTTCTTCTTTATCTTCAACTAAGTAACATTTCACCACACCTTAGGTTGCCAGGTTTCTAAAATACACTCATTATGGGGTCTCCCTGGTGGCGCAGCAGTTAAGCGCTGGGCTGTGGAGCTGTCGGCAGCGGCGACACGAGTTCGACGCGCAGCCAGGGAGATTCCTACATGGCGCGGCAGACCTCTCCTGCCTTACCCACTGCTCCCCTCAGCAGTGTATTTCCGTCAATCTGTCTGTTCTGCTCCCCACTTTCTCTGGTGAACCCTCTCGCCGCCCCACGCCTCTGGCCTTTACCCCGGCTTGTATGCATAAATAAATCTTAAAATAAAATAAAATACACTCATTATGTTGCTCTTATATTAGTGGTGTGTCTATAACTATACATATGGCAGAGTATAACAGTCCTAATTATCTAAGAATAAAGACATTTATTTTCAACTAGTACTTGAGTTATATTTTTAAGGTTTATATTTAAAAAACATTAAAATATATTACACTGAGTTACCAAATCTATGGAAACTAATCAATGATTTTAATATGCAGCTGAAATACAGCTAGACAACACACTTTATAGATTGGTGAGTTTGTAAAGAAATTCTAACTTGAGTGTACACTGTTTTCAGACATAAATCACATTTACTTTAATAAAATGTAGAGACAGATTGTATCTAAGGACACATATGATATAGCAGTTCTCTAACAGCTAGAGGTCCTCAAGAGAGACAAAGACCAAAACAACCACTACAATTGTTCCAGTTTATAATCATTATCTATATCGTCTCTTCTGGCTCTATGGATAAGAGGCAAATATAAATATGTCATTATACAAATACATTTATCACCATAACCTTTCTTTTGTTTTTAATATATAGCTAAGGAAACAAATATACTTTCTAATTTTTTTTAATTGAGGTATGTTGGTTTACATCCTGGTTTTGTATTTTGGAAGTACTGACTGAATGAATATATAGGGGAAAACTATACTGGGCTCAAAAAGAGAATAAAGCCCTGGGAAAGATACTGTTTTACAGATCATTCATGTCAGATGAAAGTTAGTGTGCCACCTAATAATAGAAATAGTTTAGTATATTTAAGGAAAATAATATTAGAATCTAACATGCTTCAAGAAGTATGAGAAAACAATACATATATATGTTTTTGAAATTGTAAAAAGATTGTTAACAACTTTGAAAATTTCATAAGTAGCTCTGTACTGTTTTGCAAATAACTCTCTTTTCCTATCTTTATAGTAACATCCCATTACTGAGTTTCCAGTACATTTTTCAAGTGGGGTGTGTGTGTATCTATGTTGGTATATGTGTGTTTTAAATAAAGTTTGCCTCAAATGAGTGAAATCATCTATTATTTGTCTTTCTCTTTATGACTTATTTTGCTTAGCATAACCTCCTCCTGTTTCATCCTTCTTGTTGTAAATGGCAAGATTTTTGGAAAGTGGGGAGGAAAGAGAGAAAAGGGTCCAATAGACTATGGTGGTGGATTACTGGTGCTTTGGCAGTGGGCATGGTGTGGTGACATACATCTGAAGATTGTATATCACACCAGTGTTGTAAACCAATGTCATTTCAATAAAAATAATACAATAAATAAATAAAATACAGTCTTTTCTGTGTGGCTAACAATTCTAAGACACTGAGGTATGTAAAGGAAAATAAGTATGTAATTTTGAACTTAGAATGACTATAGTTTCTCCCACATTTTGAAAGTTCTCAACATGTCTACAAGTTATATTCGACTTCTGCCTAATTTTCTAACCACACATTTCAGAAATTGCTATCTTCCTCCCTCACTATATTCTTATCAACCAGATATGTTTTCAGTTCTTTGAAACATTTCAAGCTCTTTTGTTCCCTGCTCTGGATATGTTTCAGATATTCCCTTGCCATTTTTGGTCATTCTTTAGGTTTTAAATATAGTGTAATTTTCTCTTATAGATTTTCATGGCTAATCTTTCTAAATTATATTTTCCTATTATTGTCCTTCACAGTATAGTTCATAATCTCGATTACATATTTTCACCTATTTAAAGTGTATTGCCTGCATTAAACTGCAGACAATAAAACCACAAAGATATTGTTTATTCACTCACATGATTGGCAAATGGTAGGCACTAAAATATTTTTTGTAAGAATGTGAAAATTATCACACTCAATAACCATGTTTCCTAAGAAAAGTCCAAACATTCAGATAAGAATACTTATGTAGCTATATAGGTATTTCCAATGTGAACTTCTTTAAATTGGAAAAGTTTGAGAAATTTAAAAATAATATATTTTTTTCTGGAGAATACAAGAATACACATTTTGCATCTATATGACACATATAGTGAGAACTATATAGGTTAGTTATTTTTAGTTCTATCATTTGCACATGAGGTAGCTCAAGACTCAAATACACACTGTTGGATGCATAAGTTTTCTTCTACTACAATACATTTTCTTCACGTTGAAGCTAACCAAATTTGGAGCATATTTTATCACATATATACATTATATATATATATATATATATATAATGTACATATATATAATGTATATGTATATGTGTGTGTATATATATATATATATGGGAATGTATACTAGGGGTTTTAAGTAGGTATTAATTAATTATCTAAGGATGTCTAGCACTGACATTAATATCACTTAAATTATGACTAAGTAATTTCCAACCAATGCTATTATATTAGTAATTTCTCTGGGTACAAACAATTCTAACAAAAATCATCAAAATATACAATATATAAATAGGAGCTGAATGTACTGAGGAATTATTTAAATTGTGGATTTTTGCTTTTTCTGAAAGTTTATCTCAACCCCAACCACTCCAGAAAAAAATTAATAAAAATTCCACTGTCTTAAACACTGACATTGAGTCAAAAAAGGTATATATGTGTGAAGCACATTCCAGCTGAGATTTTAGAAGCCAAAACTGGTTAGCAGCCCTACAGTCGTGACTATTCTAAAGAAGACAATTTAATGCTTTCCATAGGCTTGTAATGGGCCTAGAGGCCTGCGAGAAGGAAACACACAAATCCTCATTGTACAAATTAAATTTTTCATCATAATTGCATTGTGTCATAATTCTCAAGCATAAGATTCTAGAAAATGGTGGAGCCAAGTTCAAATCCCTAGGTGAAGTATTTTTATTCTAGAATATCATACTCATACATTATATCTTTTAAATGTAACAATATTTTCAAATATCTTAAGGTTGAAATATATAAAACTCTTATGTTATTTGTGGTTCAGAACAATTAAAACAAATCTATTACAAGGGGACAATCCAACAGAGAACATGCCTGAAGATGAGAACAGTAGGTGAGTCTAGATTGGGGAGAGGAAGAGGGTTGGGAGGGTACAGCAGATAAGTCTTCAAGAAATTAAAGAAAAAGATGCAGATGGATGAGTCTGAGATAAGGAAAACCTATACTTAAAATAGTTTTGATGGGTGAGTAGCTCTAAAATAAACAGTGATAATTATATAGAAAACAAAGCCAATGAAAAAGGGTAAAGAAAATTAATAGCGGCCAAGGAAAAATTAAATATAAAATGGGGCCCTATAAAAATAACATTTATTGGTCATATTAATATAAACTATTACTCAATTTAAACAAAAGATATAATTGAGCAATATGGACATATAAGAAATTATCAGCATTAAAAAGGAGATAAATTCTCAAAAATATTACTAAATCATGTTTAAATTGGTATCATAGCATATAATTTAGAAATA
The DNA here is from genome assembly GCA_004024925.1 of Scalopus aquaticus. Classification (NCBI taxonomy): domain Eukaryota; kingdom Metazoa; phylum Chordata; class Mammalia; order Eulipotyphla; family Talpidae; genus Scalopus; species Scalopus aquaticus. The sequence goes on from PVIJ01000339.1 coordinate 207,749, forward strand.
TAGAGTTACCATGTCTTAAATATTCAAAACTATTTAAATATTTTTTAAAAATTTATAAAATTTACTATGCTACAGTTCAGATTGGTAAATAGATTGGCAAAAGAAATCAATTCTGAATCATTTTTACATTTACATGAAAAACCAACACATTTTCTCTTTCCTCCTGAATCACCACTTAATGATAGAGCTGATTTTCACAGAAAATCATTTCATGGAATTTTTCATCTGGCCAATTCTTTGCTAATAATGATAGAACACATGGTGATAAACCAGATGCACTATGTTACACTTTGCCAAAATACTTCCTTCCATCATGTAGGTCTGAATTATCAAGGACATAAAAATGAACTCTTTCTATTACAGCCTAACAATTTCATCCTGCTGACTCATCTTTTTCAGGAAGACACCAGAAAACCACTGAATGTTCCCTCTGAATGTTTGGCTAATGAATGTAACTGTGATTTGATTTTGATTAATTATAACAATTTAGACACAATTTGTAAGAGACCAACTTATTTAAGTAAAGCATTAATTTAGCAATGTCTGAAAATAAATTTTGATAAGAACAAATTTTACATTTAAATCTACTAACGAGAAAACAAAATTGTTCTAAAATTATCATTTGGCATGTTTGACCAATAATTTTTCCTAATTTCAAAGTACAGAATTTGAAAATATGTGATTTCAAAATTATGCTGCCTTTAGTAATTTTTCAGTGCTAATAGAATTTTCAGTTTCTATTTCAATAAGTGATGCTATGAAGAATTTATAGACATTTGCATTCTTGTCCTATACTGTTTACTATTATTTCATTTAAAATGATGTAATAAAAAAGTAGTAACATCTTCTAAATACCTCTTTTTTTGGAGGCAAATTTTATAGAAAAATTTGTGTTTACATCTTATCTTGACTTTATTTTTCTTTTAACAACTAGGGATGTGGGCCTCCCCGGTGGCGCAGTGGTTAAGCGCTGCGCTGTGGAGCTGTCGGCAGCGGCGACGCAAGTTCGAAGCCCGGCCAGGGAGAATCCCACATGGTGTAGCAGACCTCTCCTGCCTCGCCCACTGCTCCCCTCAGCAGTGTATTTCTGATCTGCCTGTTCTGCTACCCACTCTGTCTCTGGTGAACCCTCTCGCCGCCCCACGCCTCTGGCCTGTGCCCCAACTTGTATGTATAAAAAATAAATAAATCTTTAAAAAAAAAAAAAACTTGGGATGTATTTCAACTTAGGGAATATAAGTGTCTCCTTGGGGAGGCTTTCCTTTTTTTTTTAAAGATTTATTTATTTATACATACAAGAACTGGGGTGTGGGCCAGAGGTGGGGGGTGTGTGTGAGAGGATTCACCAGAGACAGAGTGGGGAGCAGAACAGGCAGATCTACTGAAATACACTGTTGAGGGGAGCAGCAGGTGAGACAGGAGAGGTCTGCTGCGCCATGTGGGAAGCTCCCTGGCCGGGGATCGAACTCATGCTGCAGTGGCTGCAGATAGTTTCATAGTGCTGAGACTTAACTTAAAGCCTGGAAGCTTTCCTTTGATATGGTTAAATCCCTATACTTTATAAAAGTTAAGGCCACAAAGCTACATGTGTCTGGATTGAATAAATAGGTGAAGTAGATGATGGGGGTGTACTGGGGGTGGGGGGTACAGGGAAGATAAAAAAATTTGCCAATTAATTTGTTCCTCATATAAATTGTTTTGTAATAAAATGGTTTTACCTTGTTTTATGCATTGGTTAGTTTTTTTCCTTGAAAGTGATGTCCTACACTATCAAAGAAATTACAATAAATTGTTAAAATCAGGCTTATTTGAGAAATACCAATATAGCTTATTAAATTAGTGACCACTAGTGACATGTAGGGAAGGAAATAGTTTCCTTGTTTTCGAAGGGTCCCTGAATATTCTGTAAATTAAACGAAGACAGATTAATAGAAAAAAAAAAAACTCTTTAATTTTTGACTATTCATGCTTCTCTGTAAACATGGCATGATATTCCATCAAGCAACACCAACATCTCACTGTCCTGATGCAAAGAAGGCACCCAATGTTTAGGGAGTCACAGTCTGTGAACAGTGGGACAATAGTGCAGTACTGTATGTGTCAGATTCTTACAACTGCTTTTATGAGAACTGGATAGAGATATACTTCTAATTCTTCTTTTTAATGAAACTCAAAGTTGGTTATTTTAGAGTATCAAGACAACAGATCTATCATCACCTTCATATTTACTTCATGCCTTCAAGAATCCCTGAACAGCATGTTTATTTTTCAGTATCTCCTACTCCCATGTATATCAACACAAGGAAATACATATTCCTTGTGTGACTTGCCACCAGTGTAGCAAACAGCCAGTTTCTAAATGCTAATAAAAAGCTTAACTAAGACACTTTGGTATAACTGGTTGAAGAATTCTTTTCCTAGTTCCTCATCTTTAGTTGTTGGAGGTTGTGGGTTCAACAGAGTTCCTCCCTCTACTATTGTTCTGTGCTCCAACTGCTCACGTGATGAACTATATGTCAGAGAGAACTGAGTTTGTAGAGACTGAGAATATGGGGAGCTAGCTATTTGGAAAGCTTCATACAACAAAGTCAAAAACAACTATGTAGACTCTTTTCAGAAACACAAGTAGATAACTCTCTCTTTGAGTTTTTAATACATTATCTTAAATTCTATTTTTGTTAGTAAAAGTAAAAAAAAAATTGCGACAGGTTAGAAAGGCTTATACTATGGTATGTTAGCATCCAAAACACATGAGCAATATTGCAATTCACGTGTCAGACTTTAAATATAGAAAAATATGTTATAATTGAAACTCTGACTTAGCTCTCTTGTCAACTGTGATTTAAAAGTAAGGGAGCCTGCAATGAAAATTAACTTGCCTTGTAGCTATTTCCCAGTGTAAGAAATTAAAATGCAAATAGCAGACTAAATATTTAGTTCATCAGTAGCAATATTGTTTGAAATATTTCCTCTTTAGTTTTCATTATGTCTTGGCTGATTTAAAATATAGTTTTAAGTAAACTGGCAAAAACATTTTAATTTTTTTTCAGTTCACTAAATTCTTGTTACTCTCATAACAAAACCCCTTGATTTCTGAGGCCATTATCTGCTCATTACCAATACTTTAACAGGTGTTAGTTTATAGTGAATGCTTAATTTTCTTATTATACTTTCTAAATCATAATTTCACAATAAAATATTTTAGAAACATTACCTATCTTTATTCTTAGTTTTAAATTCTCATATTAACAAAATCAGTAATATACAAGTTTAAAATACTTTATTTAATAAAACATAATTCCAAAATCTCGAGTGAAGTGCAACCTATTAATAGTTTCATACAATGTGTACCAGAAATTCACAGCAATTCTATTTTTTAAAGAAATGTTGCCTTTCAGTCATTTCATTAATAGACTATCCTTTGACACAACCTAAATTTTATGACTAAAATGTATTATATTTACTAAAATCCAGCAATTTCCTTTTTAAAACATTTTCCTCCAAAAAATTAATGATTTTAGAATCATAATTTGCAAAAATATGGGCTGCTTTCAAATTTAACTGCAATATTTCTATGCAGTAATCTCAATGATTCCCATCTCATTTTAGATTTTTTTTTTAAATCAAGTAAAATTTGCTTACAACACTGTAGTATAAGCTTCATTATTTTTAGACTTTATATTTTGCATAGAAAAACTGGGGTGTAGGCCAGAGGTGGGGGTGGGGGAGTGAGAGGACTCACCAGACACAGAATGGGGAGCAGAACAGGTATATTTACTGAAATACACTGCTGAGGGGAGACAGAGAGGTCTGCTGTACCACGTGTGGGTTAGCTTTCTGGCCGGGATCAAACTCAGGCCATAGTGGTGACAGCTGAAACTTAATCTCTAGGCCACCAGGTAGGCCTCTATTTTAAGTTCAAATGTACAGTTTCGGGCCTCCCTGGTGGCGCAGTGGTTAAGCGCTGCGCTGTGGAGCTGTTGGCAGCGGTGACGAGAGTTCGACACCCGGCCAGGGAGAATCCCACATGGCACGGCAGACCTCTCCTGCCTTGCCCGCTGCTCCCCTCAGCAGTGTGTTTCTGATCTGCCTGTTCTGCTCCCTGCTCTGTCTCTGGTGAACCCTCTCGCCGCCCCACGCCTCTGGCCTGTACCCCAACTTGTATGTATAAATAAAAAATAAATCTTAAAAAAAAAACCAAAAAAACAAATGTACAGTTTCACAGCTCTTAAAATTTCCTAAAAAACACTGCCTTAAATGACAGATCTCTAGTTTAACTCCTATTATTATACACATATATATGCCCATACACACACATTTCCAAGTGGAAATAGCAATCTTTAAAATCCCTAGTGGGCTAATAAGAAATCTCTATTTAAAATCTCTTTTATAACCCAAACACAATATTTTTACTTTTCTTTGGTCCTGTATTTCATGTACTGGAATATAGTGCATTAAATATTTATAAGCTGTGCAATCAGAATTCACTATTTTATATTATTAAATGCTATCTTTTGGTCAACTATAGATAAATTAGAAAAAGGCAAAATATTCTGGAGGTTTTTTTTTAAGCACATGCTATACTGTCCAACTCACTGAAAAGTCAGAATGAGCAAAATATCCTCGGTGCAATCATCATAAATATCACATGGTACATAACCACAAGCACTTCACTACTAATAGACATTCACAGAACCTAATTGTTCCTTCATCTCATGCAATTCTGAAGTTACCTGGGTCTCAAAATCTTGTTATTAAAGAAAATTAAGTACAAGAGGTTTTTCTAGCAGAAAATTCCCCTAGAAGTAAGTATGCAATGAAAACAAAGTGTTTATTAAAACAAACTTATAAAACAGAACTACTTAAAGATATTTCAATAAACATTAAAAATGTCAAAACCAACATGTAATTAATTATAACTATCACTGATGTATTAAGATATGTAAATTCTTGAAAAGACTAATCTACTCAAACAGTAGCCAGGATCTTAGGTTCAGAGGGACAGTACAACTCAGGAGACTTTATAGGCTCCACCACCACAAGTTGACTTAATTGTAAGAAAGAACATAAGCCCAGAAACTGTAAGAGTGAAAACATCACACACAGCACAGGTCCCAGGCATGGTTTCTAAATATCTTAGTATTTCCAAATTAGAAAGAGTGGATCACGGGAAATGAGGTTACAAAGACACAGATCTCAGTTCAAAAAGTCATTGGCCCTGGATATGTGAAGCCCCTTCTCTGATAAAACTGAACTGTCAGTACTATAACTTGCTGTTTGATAATCACAGTAACTAGGTACAGGTGATCTTGTTTGACCTCTCACCTGTCTTGCATATGATGTTTACTTTAATTTTCTTTAGTTAGAGTTATAGGGAGGATTTGACCACAGACTAAATCCTTCTGAGTCTGAGACTAGGTCAAAGGTCATATACTCTGTTAGTCCTTTCCTTCAATCATAGTCTATATATTACTACTGAGGAAGTTAATTTAAACATTTTAATGGCTCATAGTGCTAGAAAGGAAACTAGGGACAGTGCCTGTCCTTCTCTACCTTACATAATCTCCCCTTTTGTAAATCTGTCAACAAATTTGTCTATATTCTGTCCTTTATGGCACTGAAAGTGAAATTCCTTTGCTAATCTATAAGTAAGCCCACCCAACTGAAGTAAATTCCTTAACTAAAAAATCATTTGTGGCATCCTAAAAACTGATAAGTGCAAGTTTGGGTGAAAAGTATCAAGTTGATTCAAAATAATTATTTTATTTTTTTTATTTTGAAAAATAGATTGCTATTAAAATACATATTCAAATGTGAAAATAGTTTTTTACATGTTTATGTGCTGTGTGTGTGTATGTATGTGTGTGTTTATTTCCTCATTTTGTTTAGGAACAAGATTTGTAAAGCAGTTTTATATATTTCTAGAGGCTTTAAATTTAATTCAGATAAATGATGTTAGTATTATTTATCTGAGGGAGTTACATGAATTTTTAATAATATACCCTAATATTTCATTAATACAAAATATACTTATCTTCCTATTTATTTAAAGTTACATAAAAATTAGTATTGTGCACAAGGTGAATAACTGCAACTTAATATCATAAAATGGGATATTTGGGTCCAAACTAAACTGTACAACTTTATGATTTAGCAGATAATAAACAGTCAAGCCACAAAATGTATGCCACAGAAAAACATCACTGAAATTAATTTAAATATTCAAGTATTCATTTCAAATTATAATAATAAATGTACTACATTTTCCAGGTAGACAGAAATGAGACCAGGACAAATGTAAGAAAGGCTAGAAAGGCAAGATATAAAGAGGTAAAACATAAGCATCTATAGAATGCCTATAGTTGAGCTTCAAATTTAGCCCTGAAAATTATTAAGCCACAGAGAGACAGAACTGTATTCAATCATAGGATGCTCTGATCCGAGAGGATGACTGGCATTATTTTCTTAGCAATATAAATGCCTTTTCCTAAGATATTTTTCATCTCAGACCTCATAGTAGGTGCATTGAACAGTCTGTCATTTCCCTGAGATTTTAGAAAACCAAGGCTATTATTTTATCTTCCCCAAAAAGGACTTCATGTGAAAAAGGAAATCATTAAAAGAAAATTCTACAAGGAATTCAAGCAATATGATATAAATATGTGCCTTCCTTATGCTCTAGTTTGATCCAAATACCCAGGATATTGGAAATCATTTTTTCAAAGAATTCTTTATAAATAACCACTAAAACTGGTGTGATTGATTTAACTTCTGGTAAGGGTCTACAGTATGAATTCTTAAGTTGTATGAGTTTTTAGCACATCTTGAAAATTACTTCTGACGATTCAAAATCTGAACTATAAACAAACTAAATTTAGATTTACAGTTTTACATTATAAGGGAAAGCCTCACTGTGCTTTACAATAAAATACATATGGTGGGTTTGTATGGAACGTATGTAAAACTTGAAAAAAAGATTATTGCAAGGATTATTTTATTCTAAACGTATTTTGTGAGGAACTACTGCTAAGCTTCTTAGAAGAGAGACTTGATGGACAAGTACATTTGGGAAACTGCATATTCCGGACACTCATTTACTGAAAATTTCACGTAAAGTCACCTAGTGTGTTGTATTTTGTTACTTCAACAACAGGAAACTACAGCAGTGCAAAGTACACGTGAAACAACCTCTGCAGAGTTTAGAAGGAGTTATGTAAGTCATTCTTGCTGTAGGTTTTGATCGCCTACCTTTACGTCACGCGCCTGCGCAGCACCAAGACGTGACCGCCGTGGCCCTTGCTTCTGCAGAGGCTCCAGTCGCACCAGGGCCCAAGAGCCCTTCCGGTAGAGGCATGCCTGCTCCTCAAAGTCTATGCTAGGCCACTTCACTTTGATGATACACCTCCATTAGTATCTGTGTGGATAACTGAAGGAGACTCGAAGAGGCTTTTCACTTTACGACAAAAGCCGAAAAGTGAAACTGGCGTTCAGCATCTGCTTTGCGGCTGGGCAGCTTCCCACAGCTGTGTGTAATCACAGCAATCCTGCGTGTACTGTGAGGGGTTTTTGTTTGTTTGTTTTAGTTTTCCATGTTATTTTTATGATTTGGTAGATTTGGGGGTATGCGAGACCTCAAAAATTTTTCCGTATCAATGAATGGTAGTTATTTGTAACTTTAAGCCATTTCATTTAGGAGGGCTTATCATGTAGTACTATACTTTCTGAGACTGGGGGAACCGTACTGTGACAAGCTACAAGTGGGTGCTGAGGGAGCTGATTAAGGGAGCACCTAGTTGGGACGTGAATGAAATTATGGGAAAAATTCTTGAGTTTACTAGGCAAAGGCAGGTGTGGCTTGGAGAGGGTAATGAGAAACTTGAAGGCAGAATAGCATCCAGAGAGCATTTTAATATGGAGATAATGTGAATATAGAAGGTTGCAATTATTTATTGGTCAGAGGATCAGATTTTGAAGACACAAGTTCTTTAAGAGCATTTATCTATTTTAACATAAATTAAGAGATGTGAAGTTTTTGAGTCTGGGTTTTAGTTTTTTGGGTTTTTTTTTTTTGGTTTGTTTTTTGAGTTGACAAGATAGAGATGTGTGTGTTCGAGAGAGGTGTCAGTGTGTGTGTGATATTTTCTTCACTAAATTCTCCAGAATAAAATACTAAGAACTTGAATAGGAATTGGATGACATGAAAATGAATAGTGTTGATAGACTTTCAGAGGCCAGGAGATCACTGAAAAGACCATTCAGAAAGGAAGGAAGTGAAAAGGAAGAGCAACTGATCTTGATGAGGCTGATAATGACAGGGGTGGGAAAAAATAATAAAGGAGAACAAGTGTGTGGGTGTTAAGATATGTTTGAATGAGTGATTTTCAGGGTAAGAGCAATTTTAGATGAAGTAAAAACTAGCACAAACAAATGTAACAATGACATTGGATTAGGAAATATAATCATTAATTACAAATTGGAGGCTTTCCATAAAAGCTACACTGAGAATAAAAGACTAAATGAGTCATTCTGCTTTATACTCTTTAAGAATGAAATAAGGAACTTCTCAGAAATGATGTGCTTTGGAGCACACTTATGAATACTTTCTCCCCACCCAGGATTGGAAACTGAAATGATCCAAGCATGAGATCCAAACCTGAGGTAGTGAAATTGATTCAAAGTTAAAACAACAAAATAAGTCCCCAGACTTGATATTTAAATCCTTAGATGTTTACATGATACTTCACTGAAAAAAATACCTGATGATGGGCCATTTGATGATATCAGAACAGCATGATTATAGAACCACCACATACCATAAAATAAAATAAAAATCAAACAGAAGGATTGGCACACCAATTAAATAATAATCGCATTACTTTGTTTTGATCAAATAAGTAAGAATAATTTTACTGATCTAGTGAAAGAAAAAATATTTTATAGAGGAGGGAAAAAGCCCAAAATACATGCATTGTGACTATACACTTTAAATTGTTCTCCTATGGGACATAAGTGGACTGACTCAGGGAGAGACATAGAAAATGTCTTTTAAGGTGAAAGTAGGTTGGATTTGGATATAGCTCATCAAATAAATTAATTCTACATTTTACATTGTATAAATGTAAGTTAGTTAAAAATGAGTCAAGAAACTTATCCATAATTAATTAATATAACTCATTGAAAATGAAAACTGATTTTCATGTGATTACAATATCTAAAGGCAGCAGATTAAATGAAACAAAATTGATAAGAACATGTGTTTTAATTATTTTGTGACATAATTTTTTGATAATAATGAAGTGAGATTAGAAATTGAAAGGGCTCACAATGTTCTTTACAGCAGAAATTAAAAACAACCTTTTCCTTGTAAGCTTTCTAAAGTTAAAAAGAAAATCTACAAAAAAAGTGGTCACTGCTTAACTGTTAGTTTTAGGACTTAAAATTAGTGTAGTTTCAGGCTATAAAATATCAAACACTGAAAATAGGCAAGGGTCTACCTTCTCCTACATCTGTTATTTCCCTAAAGGTAACTACTGTTAGCAACACCATTTGTATTTTTTTTTCACATTTGTCTATGTATTTTAAAATACAAATGTAGGTAGAGATAAAATACTCTGAATAATTAATGTTTTTTTTCCTTCTATTTCTTACAAAATGTTCCTTCAGAGAAGAATAAAGGAGAAAAATTCTTGTCAGTGACAAATCATTTCATGTGAGGTAATTGGAATCTCAGTACACAAAATTAGTTGAGCAAGCAATATATACTAATATATTTTTCTACAACTGAACATTATTTAAGTATTATGTACAAAGATAGAAACTATCTTATCCAATTAAAAGTATGTTATTTAAATTCCAGAGGGCTGAAAGAGTAAGGGGCCATGGTTGGAGATGAGAATGTAACAGAACTAGTTGTTGACCATTGGAACACTCAGGTGTACTTAAATGTTTTCTCTTTTTTTTTTTTTTTGCTTTTTTTTTTAAAGATTTATTTTTTATTTATGCATACAAGCTGGGGTACAGGCCAGAGGCGTGGGGCGGCGAGAGGGTTCACCAGAGACAGAGCGGGTAGCAGAACAGGCAGATCAGAAATACACTGCTAAGGGGAGCAGCGGGCGAGGCAGGAGAGGTCTGCCGCACCATGTGGGATTCTCCCCGGCTGGACGTCGAACTCACGTCGCTGCTGCCGACAGCTCCACAGCCCAGCGCTTAACCACTGCACCACCAGGGAGGCCCCCTTTTTTTGCTTTTTTAAATATAATTTATATCCTTTACATTACTGCTTATCCCCTGTAGGTTTCCTACCACCAATTCACCTATGGACCATCACCATAGTCCCTTGTGCTCTTTTCTCCCCTATTTTGGTCTCTCTTCCTTTCCCTCTCCTGTAGAATGTCTCTTATTGGTGGTAATAGAAGAGAACTTCCAAAGTATGAAGGCGGAGATGTTTTCATTTTTATCTAGCTTTTAGTCATTGGCCAAAGGAAGATACCACACTCTTTTCTCCTTCACAAGAGCACAGGTCACCCCTGGGATCTGAATGCTCTCTGGTTTATATCTGTCCTCTCAAAAATTTACAGAAGCCATTCCTTCTTTCTGCTTATCATGCTAGATGGAGCACTGGGAAACCTGGATCCTGTCCTACATCTGTCAGCCAGTACACTTGATCCTTTGGGCACCAATACCTTGCTGGCAACTGGAAAAACCTGGATTCTCATATATTTTCCTGAGAAAATGGAAACAATCCCCATCTCCTCTTGGGTTTTAAAACCTATCTTGAACTGTAAGTATGTTAACAAATCATATTTTCTATTTGCCTCCCTAATATATCTGCATTCACCTGATTATTGATATGCATCTATTTTGTAAATTAGTTCTTATTTTAGATACTGTTTTAAAGCTAGTGATTTTTACCTAACCAGCTTTTCAGAAAAACTCTATCATAACATGGTACATAATCGGTTTAACTCAGTTCCTAATTGTTAGCCACTTTTCCCTCCACTTTTAAATTCAATATTAGCATAAACCAACTTCTACATCTTTATTATTAAATTTTAAAAAGTGTATCCTTTTCACCTCATTAAAGAGTATAGATACTTGATTGAAGTAGGATTGCTTGGTTAAAAGGAATCTGAATCTTAAAATAAGCTGAAGTCTGGACCTTGGCTAATTTGTTTAGAATTTTACATATATACACACATGCGTGTAAATTTACACACATGTAGAAACACACATATACACTAAACTTAGAACAGATTTCTAATGTAATCACATATAGTGAGGGAGTGTACTAATAGTTCTTGCCCCTATTTTACCTAGGAACTTAATGGCTGAGTTATAACCTAAGCTTTTGCCATAAATGCAACTATCTTTAGTGGGGTGCAAATGGATACCATTGCCAACTTGAATTATACTTTTATAAGGAATCTGTATGTCCTTCCCCTTTTATCCCCTTCCTACTGACAGCAAAATAATAATTATTGATGAAAACCATAACTAGATGTTGAAGAGTTACTCTATTGCCCTAAATCCCTGCATTATCTAGTAGAGCAAAGCAATCTACCAGCATGGAGAGTACATTTATTTTAGACCTAAAATAGAGAGAAACTTAGTTCTTTTTTGTTTAAACAATATAAAACATTCTGTTATAGAAACATCCTACATTGTAGTTATTTTTATAATTTTTTCCTTTAACTTCGTTTCCCTGTTTTATTATATTTTCACTTTACATCAGCCCCTTCTCCCACTCCCTCTGTTCCAAGGAATGCATTTTTCCTTATGCAAATTTTTTTTATAAATACATATTTTTATTGTTATTTATGTCTTTTACATTTTGTATTCCCCTTGGGTAGCCCACCACCAATTCACCCGTGATCCATCTTCATGGTCCCTTGTGTTCTTTTCTATTCCATTTTGTGCCCTTTTCCTTCCCTCCCTCCGCCTCCCTCCCCCCCCCCACTGATTGTCCTTATGCAAATTTAATCACTCAAAGACTTATCTACAAATCTAAGCATACATCTATGTACAAACTTTATCTGCTTTTTTTTTTACTAAAATGGCATCATATTTTGGATATTTTTCAGCATCTTACATTACTCATTCAAGAGTGCAACTTGAAAATTCTGATAAGTTGGCTGATAATTTTCTTTCTTTCATTTTAACAACTGCACAATGATCCTTGATTCAACTATTCTTCTATGATTGCTGGTTACATTTTTATAGTTTATTTTTACCACTGTAAATATACTATTATAAATATTCATATATCCTTAAACATCTCAAATAGGGATTGCTAGGCAAAAATATGATCACAGATATTCACTGTAATTGGTTTTGCCAGTTTGCTTTCTTAAAAATAGATAGTGATACACATTTCCACAAGTAATGCATGCATGAAATTGGCTCTTTCCCTGTATCTTCATCAACAGAAGATATTTAAATTCTTATTTACCAATCTGAGAGGCATGAGGTAGTATCTCAATGCTACTTTAATTTGCATTTTTCTGGTTTACAAATGAATTTAGGTAGATTTTTATATGTTTATTGGCCATTTCCAGTTTAAGCTTTTATAAATGAAAAAAATCCAGATATATTAACCCCTTTTATTGGAAAATTTATATTGAATTATTTATATTTTTTCCTTTCTCTCAGCAATTTTATGAATTTTTATATTTACATACTTATGTAAATGCATACCTACCTACATACCTACATGCATACCTACATATAAACATTTGTCTTGTTTTTTTCTAAATAATATTTTTCCACATACTGTGCATATTACATATTCTAGCCATCAAATTTTTAAGAAATATTTTGTGAAGTTTCTATTATTATTTTTATGTTTTCAGGAACTATTCAAGTGATCACCCCTTAAATGTGCATTACTCTAGATTCTCCTACAATTACATATTCTTTTCTTTTTTCACATTTAAAAATTTTAATCTGAATTATACTTTTTTGTAGTGTATCATGAGTATTCACTTTTATTTTCTTGCAAATATTGCAGGTTTCTATCAATACTTATTACATATATATTGTTGATTATTGAATTATCCTTTTATCTATAAAATTTCTATATAGTCTGATGCTTATTTGAGTTATCTATTCTCTCTTACTACTATATTTTCCATATATTGTACTTCTATACTAAGAGTAATTTTTAAAGAATACCAGTATCATGCAATGTAATACTAATTTTTCATTTTTGCCATAACTTCGGAACAATGCCACAAACAATGGAGTGGAATATTTTGTTCAGGCTACATGGTAGTTTTTATCAACTTCTGAGTTAAAATGAACAAACAACAAGAAAACATTTTACAAAATAACTTGTGCTTGCAAAGCCAAGAATTAAACCCCTATGGAACAGATATAAGAGGGCACAAAATGCAAAGAACTTGATTAAACAGAGTTGGAGGCACTTGAGGGGAAATCAGATCTGGGGATATTTTCTAATAACTATGGATGTTGTTTTTTATGACCACCTATACACAAGAAGTAAGGTCTTTGGACCATATGAGGCAGAGCATTGTTATTGTTATTCTTACTTAAAGTCAGCACACCCATCTTCCATGAAAGTCAAGTCAGAAATTAGTGCCTTAAATACCAGGAAGATAACAAAAAGCTCATCTTTCATATAAGCTCTGAACTGGGAAAAATTAATAATTCTATGAGAGCTCAAAATCCCAGCCTGTCTGGGGACTGGGAAGATGAAGTGGTGGTTATGAAATACGATTTTATAAAACCTCTGTGATGTGAGAGTTTTCACAACAAGAAAATAACACACAAAATGGCCCTGGATCAGTGATACATTGGGGTATATGGTTCCCTGGCAAAGAGAAATTCACTCTGGGGATGCAATTCCTCCACAAAGGCTGCATATGGTATTCTCTGGACTATAGGTGGGCCACACACATGAAAGGCTAATAAGAGGTTTTGTTCGTCCCTAGTGTAATAGACTGTTATGAATATTTTCCAAAGCATGGAAGCACATTGAAAGCTGCTAACTCATTTTATGAGAAAAATGTAAAACTAATTCTAAATATAAGATGTTTTTCCCATTAAAAACATAACATGTTATCCAAATTATTTTTAATGGCTTGTCTGTTGCTCTATCGCCTACCCCAACGATAAGACATTCTGTAAATTTCATAGATAAATCTATCCATATTAAAAACTATGCATCACAGTGAGTTGAAGTGTATATCTAAGATGTAAATAGTTTTTATTACGAGAGCATTCATTAGTATATAGAATAGTTAGAAACTGTCACATAGTAAAAGTTAGTCACAGTGTAGATTTTCATATCAAATGGCTTAGGTTTAAATCTCAGCTGAACTATATCTATATATCTATCTCATTCCTTTCCCAATAAGAAATATTATAATCTGAGAATAGAAGGAGTATTTCTTAATTTAATAGAGTGGTAACCTGAAAGTTATATCCATTATTTTATTCAAGGCAAATTTATACGTAACATACCTTAAAAACTCAGAACAAAAAAAATAGAAACCTCCACAATAGTCATGATGGAATTGACATTTTAATGAAACAAGATAAATAAAAGAAATGAGTTTTGAAAATAGAGATATTTGTCATTATTTCAAGTAATCTAAATATATATCTATAAAACAAATTATCAGCCAATGAATACATAGAATAAGATATTTAGAAAGAAGCAGAGAACAATAAATATATACAACTCAGAAACTTTTATCTGCACCAGCATTTTTTCCCACGCTACCAGATTTTTGCTTCTGTCGCTTGTGCTTTGTGTGTTATATCCAAAAAGATCATTGTCAAAAACAATGTTGAACAGTTTCCCCCTATGTTTTCTTCTAGGATTTTATACCTTCAGGTGCTCTTCAGTTTCTTTCATCAATACTTATAATTACAGTATACCAATTTTTTGCTTCCTCGATTAAATTTATTTCTGAGTATTTTATTCCTTTTGATGATATTTTTAATAATTGTTTCCTTTATTTCTATTTCAAATAGTTGTTAGTGTATAAAAACACACAATTAATCATTGTATATTCATGTGCTGCAGTTTTACTGAATTTGTTCATTAGCTTTCACACTTTTTTGGTGGCGTTTTTAGTTCTTTCTATATATATAAGGTTATGTTATTCTCGAGACCATTTTACTTCTTGCCAGTTTGAAGGTCTTTTATTGTTCTTTTTCTTTACTAATTACTCTGGGTAGGACTTTCTGTACTATATTGAATGGAAATGTTGAAAAGGGCTATCCTTTTCTTGTTCCTGATTTTAGAGGAACAGCCTTCAACCATTTACTAAGTACGGTGTTAGCTGTGAGCTGGTCATATATGACCTGGACCATGTTGAGATATATCCCTACTTTACCCAATTTGGTGAGAGCTTTTATTATAAAAGGATAATAAATTTTGTCATTCTTTTCCACTAACTTTTGAGATGATCAATGTACCAGTAAGATTTTTATACAGATAGACAAGAATATTCTACCATGTAAATGAGGAGACAAATCATAATAAAGAAATTTTAAGGGGAGGTATTAGAAGAAATTAGTATCTTCATATCAAGATTGTTTCTCCAGGATGGAAGAAAATTTTTTCTATCTCAAAAGGAAACTATTGTTACTACATACTTGTCTTCCATAGAAGGTTCTTTCATATTTTTTAAGTTTAAAATTAAAAAATGTAAATTTAGTAAGACTATATATTCAACTCTAAAAGATGACATTTTTCATTTATTAAACATTTAAAGACTTTTCACTTATTATTACTTTTTAAATTGAAGTAACATGGCATTAAACATTATGTAAGTTTCAAGTATTTGTTGGGAGGCAACATGTGATTATACTACCTTAAGGTAACCACTAAAGGTATTTTTAATAGTGCCATATTATATAGACTATGCAGTTGGAGCTACAACTACACAAACACTAGGACAGATAACAGAACTACATTATATTTTCTTTCATGGCCATGCATTTCTAAACCTAGAGTCTATATAGGGAGTTTCTGAATTAACAATGGATTAAAAACTCTCCTTAGTAAAACATAACTTCTACTACAGAACAGATGCCCTTAAATATACAGTCAATCATCAAAAGCTATCTTATCACCATTGGAAAGATAGTATGGGTCATTTATCAAGTATATATTTGGTAGTATTACCAGTAGTAGAAAGGTCTGACCTCAGAAAGGAAATCCTTGAGGGAAGTGAGAAAGTCTTTTAAGATTTAAGAAAAATGATCATAAGTACCACTTTATAGTGTAGTAAGATTATTTCAAACATATTTTTGATCAATAAGTACATTAAATGAAAAGAATAACAGCACATATTCAGAATGTTGTTTGAGTGATTTTATTCCTATATCATACATAGACCAGAAGAAACAGAATGTACACCACAAAAGATTTAGCTATTACAATACAAGAGACTAAACATAGTCCTTGTCTTAAAAAAATCATAAAACCAATGATAATTATACAGAATTATTTGTATTACAAATATTCACTCATATGCACTTGAAATATTTTTTTTCTTAGTGACTACTGTATTCCAAATCCCATGAGTATAAAATGTAGCATCTGTTTTCAACTATGTACATTCACTTCAGGGAAATAGGGAATAGAAGCAATTATCTAAAAACTTCAAGCCCAAATACATTTGTGACTTATTTATTCAACAATTCTTGTAGTCAACAGTGCATTTTATAAACTCTTGCTGTATTTTTCCCAGGATAGAAATTGATAATTTTATGGATTAAAACTCTGAGCAAATCAGTCTACATACCTTTCCTGGACATTTACTTTCAAAAGTGGCATTTGCCTTTTATCTTTAAAAAAAAATGACAAAGATATTTAGTTGTACTAGAATAATTTACTAAAATCAAAGACAAATGTGATATAATACTGAAAGATATGATAACATGTGAGGGAAATAATGGCAAGAGTCTTACTTTTCTAATGATGAAAATTAATCATATAATCCTAAAGTAATACCAAGCAAGAAAGATATGGGAAGTATCTGCTTTAGAATATTGTTTTCCTTGTAAAAACAGAAAGCAATTCTCTTTCAGCCATTACCTCAGTTTTAAACAGAAGTGTGGGTATGAAACTGCAAGGTACATACTCCTGTTGTTTTTCTTTGTTTTGTAGTGACAAAGAAATATATAGATTATTCCTCAAACTCTTCTTGGTATTTGAAAATGTCAAAATATTTTAACTATACTGATTGTTACAATTACTTGGAAAAAATATCATTTTTCAAATCAAAAGTCTTAATAGATGACAATGTCAGAGGGGTCCTGGACAACCTTTCTGAAGGAAATCTCAGCATATTTCTAAATCATTGAAAGTATCTTAAAAATAATGAGGCACCTACCTGCTCTTCAGCAAATTTATTTTAATAAGTACCAAAATGAGCAGACCAAGCCATCTGTGTTCTCCTTGCTAGTAATAAAAAAGGCATTTGTTTGATGACATATTTTTCAGAGTGCACCAAGTACTTTATTTTATGATGGTATTTATACAGCTTCCGCTAAATGAAATAATGCAAGATGTTTATTATTTCAGCATCTGCTCCCATGTTCTTTTAGCCACTTGAACATTGACTCACATTTCTTTGGGGGGAAAAAAAAACTTGATTGTTTCATCTTATAGCTGTACATTTGGGCCTGTTTTATTTTTTTTAACACATTGCTCACTCTCAATTTACAAATGCTACAAAAGTGAGGATTTTAACAATTAAGGGGAAAAGTGTGGTAATTAAAAGTATAAAAAAGTTCTTAGCTATATGGTTATTATTGACATATTTATTAATAACGGACTTTTTTTATATACATGTTTGACTTCAATTCTACATAATTTTTTTTAATATTTATTTATTTATACATACAAGCTGGGGTCCAGGCCAGAGGTGTGGGGTGGTGAGAGGATTCACCAGAGACAGAGTGGGGAGCAGAACAGGCAGATCGACGGAAATCCACTGCTGAGGGGAGCAGCGGGCGAGGCAGGAGAGGTCTGCTGCACCATGTGGGAATCTCCCTGGCCAAGGATCGAACTTGTGCTGCAGTGGCTTGATAGCTTCATAGCGCTGTGCTTAACTGGTTGTGCCACCAGGGAGACCCCAATAACAGACATTTTGAAAGGGTTTTATGCTGCTGTCCTGCATTATAGTTTGCATTTCTTCTCATGCAACCAATAAAGGAATAAAAATAAAACAAATATTCATAATAATTATTAATATTATTGTTATTATTTTACTCTCAGCATCACTGAGCTTCTTATGTGGTATCCGTATTCATATACTAGAGAAGTAGGTAGTGGCAAACATTGCAAATATTTACTTGAAGATTCTACCTCATAATATTTCTTCCATTGACCTATCATTGCTGAACTCGGACAATCAGCACACCTCTCTTCAACAGTCTCCAGGACATGTACATGCATTTATACATACATATTTTTGTAAGACTTCAGGAAAGGACTCTATTTGCTTTAGTCATATACTCTACACAGAATATAGGCCTGTGGTAGAATAGATGCTTTAATTAAGCTAACTGCAGTTAACAGGAGTAGCAAAAATACTGACACTTACTAATGCACTTAAATACACACACACACACACACACACACACACACAAGATAACTTCATTTATCACACAAACAATAAACACTTTTTTGAGAGCAGGATATATAATTCACTAGTTGGGATTATAACTCAGCTAGCATGCATATTCTAACTATACCAATGATATATTGCCAAATCAATCCAATCTGATTACTTGGCTCCCCTGTTGCATCAGTTGTTAATAAAATTTCATATAACATCTTGAGTTTTTCACATCCTGAGAAAAATGTAAATATAAATGTTTCACATATTGAGAAAAATATAAACCTTAATGAATTAAATATTGTTTTACACTACACTCAGTTACTACAAAACTCCACTTTCCCTTTTTCATTTGTCTAAAGTTTTCCACATTAATGAAATAATATTAATTTCTTAACTGTTTTGTCTAGAAGATGATTTTACCCGAGGGAATATAAAGGTCTGGTGTTTGAGTGGGAGAAAGAGATGTAAGAAGTTCACATGTCCAATATTAGACGACAGTTAACTTGCACCAAATTGAGATAACAAGTTGGATTTTGTGTGTTGAGATTCAAATAATGGTAACACTAACATATATCTACTTAACACTAACATACATATAATGAATCTAGTGAATTACACTTACATACACAATAAATATTCTCATCTGTTACATTTCATCTGAAAGCATTATTGGTTGTTTTTTTTTTGTTGTTGTTGTTTTTAAAGATTTATTTATACAAGCTGGGGTACAGGCCAGAGTCGCGGGGCGGCGAGAGGGCTCACCAGAGACAGAGTGGGGAGCAGAACAGGCAGACCAGAAATACACTGCTGAGGGGAGCAGCGGGCGAGGCAGGAGAGGTCCGCCGCACCATGTGGGATCCTCCCCAGCTGGGCTTCGAACTCGCATCTCGAGCTGACGACAGCTCCACAGCGCAGCGCTCAACCACTGCACCATCAGGGAGGCCCGCATTATTGGTTTTTAATTGAATGCAATTCAAAAGCTAATTTTAACACCTTAGTATGGGTAGTAAAAAAAGGGATAGCCAAACTACCGTCTTTTCACTTAACGCACACTAGCAGCACTAGCATATGATTTCTAAACCATTATCTAAAATCTTCTAATTAAAAATTATAAGTGGCTCAGATTACTAAATCTTGATAGTCTCCAGAGCCTACGAATGATACCAACCTGGGTCTGGATTAGAACAAGTCAAAATAAAGTCAGTTTAAAGAAAGTTCTCTAATTCTCTTAGGTCAGGGAAATCTTTTGTTAGTTCTCAAAGGTCTCTAATATGAGATTCCTTGCTATTAGAATATATGAACCAAACTTTTTCAGTTACTTCAGAAGAATACATTAAAACAAGGCTGACAGGAGTTTCTAGTGGTCCATAGAGCTAATATAAAATATGAAGCCAAAGGAAATAAAGAACTAATTTGGATAATAGAGCAAGTCCATCCAAACTCACAAGCTGTGTGCTTCCATTCTTACTCCATTTCATTTTAGTAATGGAAAAAAAGGCTTGGGGCAAATACAAAATACTAATACATATGTTTCCTTCTGTTAGATCTTGGCTATACTCACTTAACCCTACACCAAACCAAGTTCCTAAACTTGAAAAACCTATTATTTTACTTTCAGGACAAATCACTATTATTATCAACCTGTCAAACTCATTAACTTCTCAAGGAGGAAATCATCAAAAGTAAAATCTAAATTCAGAAAATCTTTCTGAAACAAATGAACCCACACTCCTTCACTATAAAAGGTTTAATTCTAAGAAATTCTATTCCCAATTTCCTGACAAGATCTTTACAGCTACAACATAGTTTGAGGTTTCAATACTTATTAAAAAGAAAATGTAAAGCAAATATAAATATAACACTTTTGCCATTTGTACTTTTTCATATAGATATGACCATTTTTCAAAGTGGAGAAAAAATCTTATAAACATTTCAGTACTGACCTATGTAATAAAAGGCTATTATTAGTGACAAGTTAAAATTGAATACAATCTGCAATTATTTTAGCAATATGATAGTGTCGACTGCTTAACTACACTAATAATCTTAAGTAACAAAAGTTGCTATTTTAGGTAAGTTACCCACTGTTTCTCATACTGGGAGAGAGAAGCAAAATGTGTTTAGATTTGCTAGCATTTTGAAAGTGTTGATTTCACTCCTCATTGAGATGACAATCTAAGACACTTGACTTAAACTTCCTGTTTTCAATTGTCATGCTTTAAACTTTAATCATTGAGAAACTTTTTTGAAAAAAATTCATATTAAAAAGCTTTTAAAGGTAAAAAAAAAAAAGAAAAACCTCTAACATACTTTATTTGTATTATATCCACCAAGGGATAAGGAAATGTAGTCCATCATATTTCTAATTAAAATGCTCAAAAAGAAAGGAGCAAAAATGCTCCATTATGAGGCCCCTTCATAAGACTGGATTAGAGTGTTTTCTGAAATAAATTATGATGGTCTAGCAAATCTAACTAGGAGTGCATAGGTTAGCTATTAGGAAAGTTATGTTCTGTAAGTATTAATGAGCATTTTTCATGATCATTAATGGAAATTACTTTTTAATTGTTTTTATAGCATAACCATTCCCTTACCTATTCTAGTAAATATTTACTGTATTTCTGATGATTACTTAGGAATCAGTTGTCATGATCTATCACCAACATTTATTAAATTTTTCAACTTGTTTTACCAGTTTTGATTCATATAAGCTTTATTCATATTTAGTCATGGTCTCCATTAAAAAATGGTTAATAATGTCATTTTATAGGATAGCTAAGGAATCCCTTAGAAAAATTCCAAATTAATTAGCTATTTCACAAACATTATGGATACCTAATGCATCATTGCCTCATTGACCTGTCTGCTTCTTAATTTCAAAATGTATAGTTTTCACATAGCAGGTCTATTTGTTCTGTTTTGGCTTATTGTCTTATTTTGAATAGCCTCACACTGTCTTTAGAATAGGTCTTTACAAATAGCTTTTATCATCTGGTCTCTTGTCTCCCTCATTGCTTTAAGTTTTTCAAGAAAATCTAATTATTCACGCGTGTTTGCTCTTGTGACTCAACTTTAGAATCATTTCATTATACTTTTTAAGACTGTGCATAGGTTTGTTTCATATTATTTACATGTTAACCTGAGACAAATGGAAGGTTTCACAATAGTCATCATTCACATTCAGGGCAGTGTTATTTTTAGAGAACTTTTATTAAATTATGGTTGGCATAAAAAAACCTGTAAATATCTCCGTATGCCATAAACCTCCAGAATTATCTCCTGTCCATTTTATTATTATTGGTTTGTTTTGTGATAAGAGCACCTAACAAACTTTTAATTTTAGAGTACCATTAAGTACAGGCACTATGTTATACAGCAGATTTTTTGGTTATCTTGCCTAACATTGTACCCTTTAAATAGCCCTTTATGTTTCTCCCTCCAACCAGCGCTTGCCATTCTACTTTGTGTTTTTATGAATTTCACTATTTGGATTTCACATATAAGTGGTATCACATACTTTTGTCCCTCTGTGTCTGGTTTATTTCATTTAGCATAATGTAATCCAAGTCCATCCGTGTTGTTGCAGTTGTCTGTAAGAAAATTTGATATGCATTAACATCAACATTAACTTTCAACAAACTCTGAAACAGTTTTCATTGGGAGATTATTCTCTAATTTCCATAAAATTTCTTAAAACATCAATTTTCTAATCTAGACTTGAGGATTTCAAGATTTAAAAACAGTTGCCATTTGATATATCCTGCTTATTTAGAAAAAAAAATATATGAAATAATGCAGTAGTTCCATCAAAACCAGAGGATTTTATCTTAATATCTTTTTATCTTAATAATCTTTGGCTTTAATCTTAATTTATCACAATAAACGTGATTTAGATCCATATCTATCTTTTATTGAAGATTACAATCAATTAAACCCAGTAATATCAGTTACTGACTAAATTCTTTAGTCATCAACCCAACCTGGTGATTTATGTCAACTAGGAGACACAGGTTACTTGTGAATCAGTCTCATATGAGTATAGATTACGAAGTACAGAACATCTTGGAATAAAGCAGTGATGAATGCAGACAAAGGACCTCAGGGCTGGATTCCATTAGCAGACAGTTTTGTCCTCCTAGTCTTATTCACCAATAATAAGGCCAGATTTCATTGTTCACTATATTGATCAATCCACTATATTGGATAGGTCAATCCACTATATTGATTCTTAAAATGTTCCCAGTAAGAAAATGAACATGAGTTTTTCTTGGGCCACATTTTCTCTGTTTTTCTCTATCCATAAAATGCAAGAATGATCGGAACTACCTTAGCAAAGATGTGAAAATGAACAATGAAACCTGATGAAGTACAAAAATAAATAAACAGGACATGATTTTTATTGGTTTATATCCATCCCTCTTTGTCAAAAAATGAGGTCTTGTGACGTTCTCAAGCATTATACTCCCAAGTGGTCTGGGAATTTTACATACTGGTGTGCAAATAAAAAGCAGAAAATACAACATTGAGAGCTGAGAGATTAATTTTGGAATGCATTCAGTTCATTTAATATGTTTTTAAAATATTTCAGAGAAACTTTACAATGATCATATGTGATATGATAGACATCCTACAATGTGATTATTCCCTTCACATAACTATGTATAATTTACCCGATCTCCTTGGGTGGAATTCAAGATCATTTTATGTTTGTTAATGTTTTTCTGCAAGGTAATTTGTAATGGTGACTGTAATTTGTATAATGACTATATTACCATGTAATGTATATATCTTTAGTCAATGGATTGCTTATTGTAAAGATTACTTGTTAAAAATGAAGAAGGGTTGAAGGAAAGGATTTGTGATTTCAAAAGTCATTTTTTTTAATAAAGGGGATTTCCTTAGGAAAATGGTGATTCTAAAGTCATATTTAGCATTTAGCATTTTATATGCTCTACAACTGACATGTGTATTTTTATTTTATACACGCACACACACACATATATGTACACACACACACACATATATTTGACTTTTTCAGTTAGGAAAATTTCAAACATATACAAAAGCAAGCAGAACAGTATAATGAACCCCTATCTACCCTTTGCCCATTCAAACTAGTTACAACTCATGAAAAACCTGGTTTATTTGATGTTCGCACCAACTTTTCCTACTCCTAGATATTATAGTATTTTACCAGTATATATTACTTTGCATATCTATAAAAGGATAACCTTTTAAGAATAAGTCACTGTCACAATGAAAAGGTGCTAAAATAATTTCTTAATCTAAGTATCGTTTTCAAGTTCCTGATAATTATTTTATAAGTATTTCATTTTATACACATTTCACAAATATATGCTTAATTTATCCCTTTGAATCAGAATCAAACAAAAGCCCATCCACTTTTGTCTTATCTTTTTGTAAGTCATCCTTACCTCTCTGCAATTTATCTGTTGAAGACATTCAATCTTTTGTTCTGTAATTTCAGTCTGGATTTGGCCAATTATATCCTTATGTGCTTTTTTTTCAAACATATTCTGCTGTCCTCTGCATACCCTAAGTGTTAGTATTGTAGATCTGATACTTCTTTTTTTTTAAGATTTATTTATTTATGCATACAAGCTGGGATACAGGCCAGAGGCGTAGGGCAGCGAGAGGGTTCACCAGAGACAGAGTGGAGAGCAGAACAGGCAGATCAATGGAAATATACTGCTGAGGGGAGCACCAGGAGAGGCAGGAGAGGTTTGCCGTGCCATGTGGGAATCTCCCTGGCCGGGTGTCGAACTCGCATAGCCGCTGTCGACAGCTCCAGAGCACAGAGCTTAACTGCTGCGCCACCAGGGAGGCCCAGATCTGATACTTCTTTCAGAAATTTCATATTAGAGTATATACTTCCAACTGATTCATTCACCTGTAGGTGATAAATTTCTATTTACAGTGTCTGTATCTGTTGTGCTCTAGATTCTTTACCTAAACAAAAATTTACATGCAAAGTTCTGACTTTAATTGGACTATGAAAAAAGACTACTCAGAAAATAATCTTTATGCTGTTATTTCCACAGATTATTTCAACCTTTGCTCTATTTTTAGTTATTATTATTAACTGAACATTTACAACATTATGTCTTAGAGAAAATGAAATAGTAATAGGAATGATAAAAAACAGATCATGCATTTTCAGAAAACATTAATGTCAAGAATATATATTGATCTCAAATGGGCCTTTTGAGTTGTTTCTACTTAAAGGAATCTATATTTTGAAAGGAGTAAATTATATTTCAGTATTAGGAAGAATTATAAATTTTGGGTCATAGATTTAGATCAATAGAAACATGAGGTGCTGGGAGCCTCTCGTCCGTTAGAAAGATCTATATCCTTTTCTTTGCAGCTCCACCCATCTTCACCGAGAGGTGATGCATGGGGTCCTTCTGCTCTAATCTCACTCTCCACTACTCCGCTGTAATTCTACCTGGTTTAATAACTTATATGGCAGGTCTGCCACTGCCTTCTTCATGACAATAGTATCTATGATTTATTCTTTTGTCTTCTTCTGATCATAAAGAACATATTTTAATGACATAATCTTCAAAAGGCAGGTTCTTAACACACACACACACACACACACACACACACACACCATGCTCAAACTAGCTAAGACTTTTAAACTCTGGAAATGCCAGAGTATAACTTTCTGCCTTTTTAAAAGTCATTCTGTTTAGCAATGCCATGAAGCCATATAAATGGTCAGCATTATTAAGAACTCTGAAATTCTTCAAGCGTGTAGATCTGATACTCAGAATTGAAAACCTTTTTTCACCCAGTTATTTCATCAGCAAAAGTGAGAAGAAACTTCAAATGATTGCATTGAGCTTCTTTGGGTATTGTGTAGATATTAGATGAGGCTGACTAAGGACTAATACATATTTTGAAGTTTCAAATGTGATATATATTTGGAGTCTACAGTAAGTCATTTTATACACTGAATAAAACCACAATGTCTCTAAACAAAATTATTCTAGGCCAAAGCTCGTGTGTTTATCAAAGTGACAATTCCCTTTGACCTGACTACCTGTCTTTTCTCGTATCTATGATAAAGATCAAAGTGTTCAGAAAAGGATGATTATGGAATGAGTTTTTCAAAATTATTTTTTTCTAAGCCATGCAAAATATAAACTGCAATCATAATCCTGGAAAAGAAATTCATACCCATCCTACTACACAGAAGAAATCAGAGAGGTGAGTGGCTTAACAGAACAGACTATTAGAAACACAGAGAACAGTTGGCAAATAGCCATCAGATTTGAAAATAATTTGTTTGTTTTGCATGAAGAAACTTTAAAATGCAGTTGTCTTGCCAACCAACATTATGCCTAAAATATAAAAATACAAAAGAGACAGAGTGAAGTCTATTGAAACTTTGGGTACAAGCTGAGCTCACAGTGGATGGACTGACTGTTTAAAATAAGCTTTTGATATTCATAGGAGATAGTGGTGAGATTCAGATTCAACCAAGACCATTGAAATAACGGTATAAAATATTCTGACATTACTTGAAGTTTCAAAATAAAAACATTTAGAAAACATAAATCATTTATAGAATTTGGTGCATGTTAATGATAAAATGACTTCTTTAACCTAAACCTAGTGAATTCTGTTTGTGAGTCTGTTAATAGGTATAAAGAGGGTACTACTTATTTTTAGCAGATAAGCTGTAGACTATATTAGTGCAAGAAAATGTATAATTAGGAGAAAGGGAGAAGGAAAGAACAATACAAACGAGTTAAATGTTGGAAAAAATTATTAGGCTAGTAATTTTTAAAAGATATACACAGGTGAAATTCCAATTATGATACTATTATCATGAATGTTCTTTTCATTTGTAATGGAAATAATTTAAAGCAAAGCAACACCTCTTATTTTGCAACTTTTCATTTAGCATTGTGTGACGTCAATAAATGGGAACCAAACATAACTCTGTTCTTGAAGCCCAGCAAGATCTTCTATCTAAATTAAAGATAACTGATTGCTTTATAATAATCACTAAAATTATACTTTCAACTATCCATACTTCTGCCTTTTTAAGGAATTTATTATTTTCAAGAATTCAGCATTGAACCACGACTGAATAAAATGTAACCTTTCAATTTGCCATTTGTTAGTTCAATTGATTAGGATATAATTTAGTCAATGTTCATTTAAAATCAACTGTTGTCATTCTTCAGATCCATAAATTGATAATAACAAAGAAATGATAGTTGTTGTTTATTATTCTACTTCTGATTCCATTAAGTCCTGGATAACTTTTAAGGTATGATCATCTTTTCTTCAAAGTTAAATAATAACTTATTTGTTTGCCATCAAAAATGAATTTTCTTGGAAACTATGTAAATATACATATTTAAACCACTGCACATTGTTTCCTCTTAAATGACTCATACATAACACTCATTTTCTTTCCCTTATATCTCACTAAATCTTCAAAATATAAAGGTATGCATTGGGATTTAAGATTTCTATATCCCATATTTCATGACAGACTTTCATACAAGAGACTAAGTGTAGAAATAAGCACTTTAGCAAGAAAATTCTCTAAGGCAGCCATTGTACTTTGTGTATTATAGCTGGAGCCTATGGGGAGTTCCAGAGGAGAGAACCCAATTTATCTGCCATTGCTATTGCCTTGGGGAACCAGCGTCTTTTGCAAATTTAAGACCCAACAAATTTCTCACATTTCCCTAAAGAAACAAGATTGTATTTTATGTAAATATATGTCCAATGACATTTAAGCTTTCTTCGTGTAGCATTAAAAAGTCAAACACAAATATTACTTTTGAAGTTTTCCACATTTAAAATGAATCAGTATATACATATGTACATACATACATATATACATACATTTAAAATAACCTTTGGAACAAAATTCTAAGAAAAAAGACAAGGTCTTATTACTGAAAGAATCAACATTTAGACTGAGGACCATGCAAAGACATGTCAGACTATAGCAGCTCACCTGAAAGGTCATTCTATTGCCAAATCTTGAATTACAATTGAATTTAGTTTCTGAACTCAGGAATGAAGATAAATGTTAGACCCTCTGCACAATGTGAACTTTTATTTTTAAAGAGTCTTGTTTTATTTTAACTTTGTTCTATCTAGAACAGTGGTTTTTAGTATGCAGCTTAGATTACCTTGTCCATTACAGTCTTTCTTTCTCTCTCTTCATTAAGATTAGAATAAGGTACTTTGAAACATTTTCATTAATGTGTATTTACTTGCATAGTGTATGTGTGAATGAAAATTTGGGATAAAATTACCAAATGAAAATTTGATTTGTGTGCTTGATTCACTACTTGTTTTTAGTCTTTCCTAAAACCTCCCATTTATAGAAAGAATAATTTTCATTTTACTTGGTCAATATAATTTATACCATTAATTCTCCTTAAAAAGAAAACTATGCTCAAAGATTAATAATGACTATTTAATTATAAAGTGTAGTGGCCTTTCCCCCAATGTTATCTTCATTGATTATTTTCAGCATTTGAACACTTGTCTGCCATTTCTTCTTGAGCGATTGTCATTTCATTTCATATATACATATATGAATATATACATATATGTATACAAACACATACACATGCAAACATATAGTAACACTTGCTTCAGCCTATTGACTAAAGACAGGATTTGAAGTCCAACAGAGCAATAATTATATATACATAGTCCTAGTAGTACGACCTCAAATAAGTCATAACCTCTCTAATCTTTAATTCTCCATTATCCAGTGGACATTAAAATAATGGAATGCACCTGGATCTTAAATAGAATAGTATATAAAGTGGTAAACCTATAGCAGAGCCATGATAATAGAATAATGTATATTAGCCATCATCACCGTCATTCACCAGATTTGGTCTATTCTGGTTATAGTCTTGTCTTTGTCTGGCTCTTTTTCTATTTCCATATCCTAACTTATGAACTTGACCATTTCTGAGCACGACCTTGCAGTTTTTCACAGAAATATCATCCATCCAAAAGGATTAAGTACTAACTTCCATTAAAAGTAGACATTATTTAACTTCTTTTCAATAACAATAAGACAGTACTCTACCTGTTTTCTAAAGAAAGTTCTATTCAATCTCTTTTCAGTTCCTGATACTGCAGAGTGTTAATACCTGTAAATACATAATCCTTTTCCTTCAAAACTGCAAAAGATTTCTTATATAAGCGTAATATCTGACTTGAACAGAGAAAATAGTATGTTTCTGGATAAAGGAAGTGGAATTGGATAGAAAGGAGTGTAATGTAGAGAGAGCAAGGTGAATGATGGGAGCAGAGTGAAGAAGTCATTAAAGTCTCAGGTAAATACAAATGAACCAAATACCTCAGTGTCCATGAGAGTTCTGCTAGAAACAATACATGTCCATGAGAGTTCTGCTAGAAACAATACATGGAGGTACCTGAAAAACTACAGGAAAAAGTGACTTGTGGGGAGATACAAAATGTGATATAAGTATGTGCATATTAACCTTGAATAGGTTAAAAGCTTCTGTCAGGTTAAAAAAAAATGATGTAGGGAAGTTATAATGGAGCAACAAATGCACGAGTTTTGCTGACTCTGTAGTTACTCTTAAGAGGCTCTCAGACTGGTAGGATAACTGTGGGTGGGAAGCCAGGACGTCTCCATAAATCAGTTATCAGAAATTTGTTTGCACCCCTATTTCTCTCCTGTACTCAACAACTGATTTTCCAAGGGATTATCATCTTCTGAATGTTTTGCCAACACTGTAAACTCAAAAGAGCCCTGGAATCACTGTTTTTTCTATTTATTCCAGAAAAATGAGTATTTTCTTTAACTTTTCCTTGCTCAGCATGTTGAACTGTTTACCAAATCTTGCCATTCTATCTCTGCCATATGTCCTCTTCCCTACTTCGATAGCCACAGCTCACTCTCTCGCGCACACCTGCTCTCATTTGACACAGCCATTGCAGTTGTTACTGTATGTTTCCTTTCCCGTGTTTTTTCCCATCTTGAGACCATCCTCATCATGGTCACCAAGAATCCAAAAACAGAAATCTTGTCAGGCCATTCCCCCAATGAAGCTCTTTGTAAGTAGTGTTTTAGCAATCATACATGCCCATCACAGTTTTCTCTGTTATGGCCTCAAACACTTTTCTGGTATTATTAACCTACTCATTCACTTAATTTATTCCACAAATAGGTGTTGATGGCCCATTACATGTGATCAGGTTTTTATAAAGAAATACATACAAGGGTCCCACTTTCATTCCACCGACATTAAAAACAAGGGGCGGGGGGGTGTGTCCATGATCTAAAAGTAATGCAATAGGATGATATGATAGATTATAAATAAAGTGAGAAAGTTCTATTTTAGACAGGTAAGCAGGGAGACCCTTTCTCTGGAGTAGACACTTGAACTAATAAATTCTTCAAAAATGAATGGCAACAGGAAGCCAATTATAGGAAGGTGTAAGGTCAGAAACTTCCTAAAAGAAGCTGGGAAAACCAACCCCCCCAAAGTTAATCAATCTCTGAGTGGTTAACTTCACTTTGACTAATTTTTTACCTTCACCATTTTCCACATTACTGCCATCATTCATGATGGTTCCTCTACTCTAATCTTTTTTCTTGAAATAAAACCCATTCTTTAATCTTGATTCCAATTTGATTCTGAAGTTTCCTCTTTTCATCAAAATAATATGATTTCTTTCTATCCTTTAGAAGCTGTCTTTCTTGGGGTTTCCATTATAATTCAACATTTACTTGTTACGTGTACATTTACCTTACGTACTCTAATAAATTGCCAAGTTTCTTGAGGTAAAAATTTATAATACATTATTTTTTCTGCTCCCTCCAGGTCTAGTGTAATTCCTTCAACATCAGTTGTTCAAAAATATTTGATAAGACATGCTCTTTTAAACTACTGACAACAATTTACTAAAGTTTAGCCTACATTTATCATAATTGGGGCTCTCAATTGCCATATTGCAAATGACCATATTATTTTAGAGGTAGAGAAAACTTTGTGATCTGGTCTCTAACTTCCCCTCTGCAGATTTACTTATTTACACAGGCTTTTGTTTTTCCTTTATGCAGCCATATTGACCTACTTTCATTGCTAGTGATGGATCATGCCTGGTCTTAGCATCCTCCTTTGTACTGCTATTGTGTCTGCGTAGACTGACTCTCCTTGCCTAGCTCCCACAGCCACTCTCTCCAATACCCTTGCCTGCAGGGCAACCTAGTACTTCCTGCATCAGCTTAAGCTCCAGGAGGCATTTCTTCACTGTTCTCTCAGCCCAAATGTGAATGAGAGTTTATGGTATGTGTCTCTTAAATGCTGTACTTGTCTCTATCATGGCACTGAAGTATAATGGTGTATTTATTTATTTCTCCTACCACCCTCAAAGTTCTTTGAGGTATGAAATGGATTAAATTTTCACTATTATATTCCCAGTGACAAGTACATTCTTGGTACATAATCATTCCTCAGTGATATCTTCAAATGAATGAATAAACTGCTCAAATAAATTCCACAAGAACATCTTTTAGTCTCTGCATCCCTATGTCTGGAATAGTACTTGGGAAAATGGTCAGCAGTCAGCAAATATTACTTAAGTAAATGAATAAAATACTAACAATTATGGGGCCTCACTGGGGGCACAATGGGTTAAGTCTCATCACTATGAAGCTATCCACAGACACTGCAGCAAGAGTTCGATCCCAGCCAGGGAGCTTCCCACATGACACAGCAGACCTCTCCTTGCCTCGCCCGCTGCTCCCCTCAGCAGTGTACTTCAGCAGATCCACCTGTTCTGCTCTTCCCTGTCTCTAGAGAATCCTTTCACCACCTTATACCTCTGGCCTACACCCCAGTTCTTGTATGCATAAATAAATAAATCTTTAAAAAATAAAATAAAATACTAACAATCATGAATATCAACTTTCTTCCTTTTTAAAGATTACATTTAGGTATTAAGAGGGATATACTGAAATGAATGGGAGGAAGTGTTTTTTCCACAGGAACTCAGGTTGTTGTTGAGATATACTTTAAAATGTTTCAAGAATGACAAACCAACAGCCCAGGTGGTTTATAGATAACATACAATTCCATTGACTTAAAACAAGGTAATGGAAACAATATTGTGCATGCATTGAAACAAAACTGAATGCAATTATTGTATTTTTCTTGCCAAATTTCTTTACACTTCTCGTCTTCAGCCATAGTAACTGGACAAGAACAGGGTTTGGTTTATGGGTGCCTAGAAATGTGCCTAGCTACTTTGCTATCTATTGTTCAAGTTACTAGTGGTGATAATAAAATATTAAACATTTTCTACAGAGTCCAGATACTTTTATCTGTACCACTTATTCCCAATGCTATATCTATAAAGACAATTAAAGAAACCACCCCTACGCTCTAGTGCACATGATTGTTTTGAGTAATAACTGAAATAGTCTATTTCTTATGGGTTATATGCCTTTTTCCAGTAAAATCTTCTTTGTAAATTATATAAAGCTCAGCACTCATTTCATTTCCTTTAGGAAATATGAATTATTATTAAAACTTTATTCTTCAAAAGGATTTAAAAGGAGTCCTAAGTGAAAAATCACATATTAGGATAGAAAAAAACTGCTGATGAACAGATATGGATATAAAATAATTGCTGGAAGACAATTTGAGTATACTGGATTAAGCTTAATGCCTTTCAAAGGGATGGAGTGATATGTATGCTTTACCACTTGAAGATAATCCTTAATATCAATATATGTTATCCCTAATTATTAATTTTCACTTCACTCATATATTACTATATAATGATTCGAAAATGAGGGCACAGGGCACTGATGTTCTGATTAAAGCATGTATTAAATGAGGACTTTTTTTTAGTAAGGACAGAGTTTAGTTATAAAAACTCTGGGAAAACTCCTCTGTATACACTGTGATGGCAAAACTAAATTCTATTCTCATAAAATCAGTGTACTTATCAAAGCTGAAAAATAAAATGTCACTGAGCAAAATCACATTAATATTGATGACCAATGCAAACTTTAGATTATTTAAAATATTCTTCTTTATTTAATATCCAGGTTATTTAAAAATATTCTTAATTTTAAAAATTAACAGGTCTAAGAGGAAAAAGGAAATTACAGGCAATTATTTGTATTTCATATGTTAGTAGGTGACTCCATAGGTAGCAAAAAAGACAGGTTTTATGTTGCA
Source organism: Scalopus aquaticus (assembly GCA_004024925.1). Lineage (NCBI taxonomy): Eukaryota > Metazoa > Chordata > Mammalia > Eulipotyphla > Talpidae > Scalopus > Scalopus aquaticus. Next base: position 240,594 of record PVIJ01000339.1, read on the forward strand.
AGACAAGCTAGCGACATGTATGTTTTGTGGAATGAACTCTGGGAAGGATTCCTAATGATGAACAGCAATAGATGAGATTCAGCACAATCATCAAGGAGTGTGTTCTTGCTCTGGGTGGTATTTCTGGGCTCCTAAACTGAGAGAGTGTTTTGTTTTGGTTTTGGTCTCTCCTGTCCCTGCTGCCTATATTATTGCTTTCACTGTGGTCAGTAAGCAGTGTCTCCTTCATCAACAACCATTACTCCATCCCTAACAAGTAGCTCCTGTGGACATTCACCTCTGGTACCACCAGCATAATTATTTTCTGGCTCTCATCCTGTGGTCCACACTGTTCCTTTTTAGCCTTGATAAAATTGACTGCTGAATTCTCTCTCTTGGAAGTGATGTCTGCCACATCAGGGGCTATTGCTCTTGCCTATCCAAGCGAGTGATGGAATTGTTTTAAAAGAAAGGAATGGTCTTATTCATCTTACCAGATGAGGTGACTATATTCCAGGATAAAGAACACCTAATATTCTTGATTTTTTTCAAAATCTATTAAACATTGACATCAGAATCTGTCTGTAGTTTCAGCACAATTATTAGTTAATAGCACAACTTTTCACAACCAAGTCTTAAACTTTAGATGACAAATTTGAAGTCTGCTTGCTTCTAGAGAAAAGGATCAAAGAGTTTGGTGCCAGAAAATACATCCAGGAGATATGACAAGAATGAAAATAGAAACATATCTCATGGAAATCCAAGCAGGAGTAAAGAGTGATCATCCTCAGTCAACTCAGCATAAGAATAGATTCAGAGATCTGGACCTAAGAATGTGCTTAGGTAGTTGACACCAGCAACTGTAATGGGACTCTGAGATTGGGCTGCAATTTATACTATAGAACATGGTCAGCTAGCAAAAGTGAGGCAGAAATAGGTATCAAAAGGCTAATATATATAGAAAATCTATTAGTTGAGAAACCAAGCATAGAATAGGCAGAAGTAGATAACATGCATAGTTAAAAATAACAAAAACAGTATTTATTGAAAGCTGTCTAAGTATATCATCTCCTTCAATTTAGTGTCATTCTTGAGTTCTCTTTCTGGCACTTACATCATCTTGCCAAGTTATTTAACTTCATAAATCAGTTTTCTGATTATTACATACACCTCCCTGGTTTGTGATGCTTGATTTAAAATATATAACATAAAATTACATAAACACATTCAATCTAACAAGTAGGAAAAGACATAAATATTATTTTTATGGTGATTATGAAAACTATAATTTGAAAAGGTTTAATTTCAGGAACAAAACAAAAGTCTAGCTCCTCCCACCTGGATTCAAATCAGAACCATATTGTTAGGCGGATTCAACTGGTCCTAAATGACTTGATCTAGAATCTTTTAAACTGTCATGAAATTTTAGACCATGTAAGGTGGGGTAAAGCTTGAGTAGAGGTAATAGATGCTTCAGTATGGATTAGGGAGAAATATAGAAGTCAGGAAATAATTCTTGATAATTTTAATGACACATGCTCTTGACAGTATTTATGTTCTAGGAAATACCATATATTCAGAGGATCTTGGTATTGTACTAAATCATCAGATTCGCAGGAAGGTTGAGAGATGAGGATTAATGCTCTTGAACCTTCTAGATACTCTTGTTTTCTTTCCCACAAGCAAAATATGTGTGTAACATAGTAAGTATAATTATTTTAGGAATGTGAGAAATTTAGTTATTATCTGAAATTAATTGTACTTAGTGAAATTAACAGTATCAATTTGAGTTATGAAGAAAGCTTATTCCCTTCCTAGAGAAAGCACAAAAAATATGTATCTGGGATAAATGTATTTCTGATATAAAATTCACTTTGGTAGATATACTGGCCTAATTTTATCAATTCTTGTCCTTGGGAAGAAGATAAGGTGAATCTTGTATTTATTTTAATACTTTGGGGTTATATCTTTGCTCTTCTATATATGCACATTCCACTCACTCTCCACCAAACCACCTGAATCTTCTTTTTTTTTGTGATGGCCAAGTAGGTGATAAGCAACAATAAAACAGAATGTAGCTACAGTGGTTGACTGGCTTCCAAGAGACTCATAAAATACGTTAGTTTTTGCCGAGTGCCTGGAAAATTGAGTTAGATTTTAGAGCAACGATTCCAAAAGCTTAAATAAGGACATAAGAAGAGAATTAACTATTTCCAGAGTTAACAACTCTCAACTACCCTATTATATTCATTATGGTTTTGATCAATCAGGGAAGCTATACAATACTTTGAGATGGATCAATCATTATATGTTTTGCAACAGGTACTAAAACTATATATGTAAACTCATCATAAATATAAAAAAATTTGGATCCAGATGTCAATTTGATCACAGTTTTCTTAACAGTCCTTTACAATGACTGGCTATTAGGTCAATAAAATTCTATAATCACAAACACTAAAAGCCACTGTGTTCTGCTCCGGGTTCACAATATGGGTTTCTGGGGGTTGCCATGATCTTCTGTGTTTTAGTTACATGTAACAGTGAAAATGGTCATGTTTTCATAAGATGGTCTTATTTATTCAGTAAGAAGAAATTTGTCCAGGAATGGGTTCTTGACTCAACCTTGGCAAGTAAGTTCTTTCCACAGAAATGTTACATTGGAGCCAAGAAAAATTTTAGGCATGTCTCTCCAGAAGACAGCACAAGAACATGTAAACTTAGAATTTGTTACAATCATGTTTTCAAACATGTGGACTGTGAAAAAAAGAATGCCAGGCCTAGGCATGCAGTAGATATCAGAGATGATGAAGACAGAATCTCATTTTTAATCTACCTCCTAGGTTTATTTGATTCCTCAGGCTTTATTGGCTTTTATTTTCATGCAAAACTTATGTAATCAACTGAATTTTCTTGTCTATTTAAATTAGTTAAACTAATTCATATTTCTAACAGTCAAAGACTCTTAACTAATGCAAATAATCTATTATTTGGAAGTAATTACCACAAATATTTACCTCTGGAAAGTAACTTTAATGATCCTCTACCTCATATTTCTGAGATATTAGATAAAAAAGACAGTACATTAAGTGGATTTGAAAAAACTGAGTTGAACAAAGCTAATCATTTCCCCCCCTTTTATTTTTTTAGCTGTAATCTCAGAGCCTTTACAATGCCACTTGCATTGTGAATATCTAAGTGCACAGCATAGTTGCAGCATTTTACACCCACAGGTGATCATAGAACCCTTTTATCAGGAGTATCTTCTGAAACAGTATTTCAGAGAAAACCCTTTGGAACATGCGGACCTATTCCAACTGTGTAAAGAAGCAAGTAAAGCCAAGAAATTTCATTTCACCTAACTCAGGTCATAGCTGTCAGAAAACCAGCACTGTCATCCAGATTTCCAGTTCCCCTGTCCTCCCATAACCATATGCTCCACTGTTAGAGCCAACAGGCATGGAAAAATAAAACACCTAGAAATAGTTTTCACAGCATAAAAGCCCCATTAGATATTTTATTATTGCAGTCACTTTCCACAGGGCAAAAGTCCCTGTGCTCCTGGAAGGAGGCAAAGTGAGACGGTTAGAGAGAAGACCCAAGAGTCGGTATGTCTGGGTTGAGATTCCACTTCTGTTTCCTTTCAGCTGCATGACTCTAGATAGGGATGGGCCTCACTGTCCGCACCTGGAGAGAGATGACTAGTCTCTCTCTATGGGGACGGTATGGGCCAATGACTTCATAAATGTGTAGAAGACGATGAGAAGTTGTTCACTTATCCAAATTCCAACAACATCCCAGTGAGTCTTCTTGCATCACACAACAGTATCTTATGGGATTTGAATTTAAAACTTAGCTATGTGAGAAAAGAGGCGGGTTGCAGATCACACATTTTACGGGTACGGATTTGTCAGAGACAGCATGATAGGAGAGCTGGCAACCAAAATAGCAGCTTCTCAGCAGGCAGCTCTGAGAGTGGAAGGAGCAGCACTGCCTGTGGAGACAACAATCTGTGGTAGATTTGGGGAGTTTTCAAAAGCAAAGTCTAGTGGCTGTGTTTTCAGTCCTCTCAATGAGTTTGCAACTCATTTAATAACTATAAGAAATCCCTTTCTCCTTAAACTTACCATAGTGGTTTGGAGTCTCAAAAAAGTTGCAACTGAAAAAAACGTAATTTGAAAAATGCAATTTCAACTGACAAATGCAAAAAATATGTTCACAAAACATTATTTGGACTGAAATAAACAAAGAACCCACAATATATATATTTTTTTAATTTTATGCATACAAGCTGGGGTGCAGGCCAGAGGCGTGGGGCAGTGAGAGGGTTCACCAGAGACAGAGTGGGGAGCAGAACAGGCAGATCAACGGAAATACACTGTTGAGGGGAGCAGCAGGCAAGGCAGGAGAGGTCAGCCGCGCCATGTGGGAATCTCCCCAGTCGGGAATCGAACTCGTGTTGCCGCTGCCAACAGCTTCACAGCGTAGCGCTTTAACCCACTGTGCCACCAGGGATGCCCAATATATTATTTCTTATGATTATCATTTTGTGGACTATCATATAATATTTGGGGTGTTACTAATTGCTACTTTACTATTCCAAAGTAATGAGTGTTTCCCTAATGGAAAATTGTTACATTTTGTAGAGACAAAAAGAAATATGCATGATCTTGACATCTCTTTGTAAAAAGAGATACATTATCTTTGCATTTATTTTACATGAACATTGGTCCAGAGTTTCTGGAGAGGGGGCCAAGCAGAAACAGAAATGGAGAAGTATAGAGAGGAAATATGAACTTAGAATTCATAGGAATAGATATGATTGAATAATATTTCTTTACCAATTTCTACAGCAGAACCTAAACTGTGAATCTTACCAGTTATCTAATCATAGTATAAGTAATTTCAAAGGAGAAAATCTATATCATCTGGAAACAAGAAAAAAAAAAAAGACCACTTATGGAAATTAAACTACTCTTGACTAGGTAAGTCCTCAACTTGTCCTAGATTTTGGCAGGAGCACATGTGTAGATACTGGCTTGCACTAAAAATTATCCCTAGTTAATACCTTTCTTTTCTTCAGTATTAGATTTTGAAACAGAAAGATTGTAGAATATAAGTTTCTTACTTAGATTGTAGACAACTTCTCAAGATAGTCAATAAGTCCCTATCTTATCTATACCCTTCCACCTATCCCCAATAAAATCACAGATTGGTTTTTTTTTATCTACCAGACATACAGTAATCACAAGCTTCAAATGATTATTTAATATTACCAAATACTACAGGCTACTTAATATATAAGAATAAGAAAGGTTGGAATCATTGAATGAGGTTTCTTTGTTGGGAGAAACAGACATCATCTACTGATAAAATGACCCAAAAGGAAACCCATGATTAATAATACCAATTATCTGACACAATAATATGTAAAAATACAGTTTTCAAAGGGCATGAAGCAATAATAAAAGAAATGAAGTTCAGGTCATAAGCTAAACCTGGATAAATAAAGGAAAACAGGATTTTGGGCTATCAGGAGTGATTCTGTTTTATTGTGGCTTGTTAGGTTAGATTGTTTTACTTGAGTTTCTGAATTTTTAATCTGCATTTTAATTTATGCAAGAAATATGTATGAATTTTCTATGTGTGATCAATAGCGAATAGCTACTTGAGTACCAAACTTTTATTTATGATTAAATTCAAAGAACTAAAGGTCACAAATACATTTTGGCATATTTATTTGATAACTGAATTTGCTTAAAAGACTTGTTCCTACATGTTTCTAATGTGTATTAATAAAATAAAAATAGCAGGGAGATGTAAAAACATAATTAACAATTTTAACAGGCATATGTAAATTTTCAAGACTGAGAGTTGGTAATTATCTCAATTTTACTCCCATTTTAGCTAAGTTTTTTGACTGGTGGGAAATTGTAATCCAGTGAAAAGAGATGAAACCTTTCAGGTATTTGTGCTAAGCACAGTGGATGCTTAACAAATGGAAAGTTCTAAATTCTTTAACCATCTGAAAGATTACCAGAACTAAGAAACCATCAGAACCTGAAACATACTACTGTTTTAAACATTTCTTAAAAGTAAAGAACACTTGAGGCCTCCCTGGTGGTAAGCACAGTGCTGCGCTGTGGAGCTGTTGGCAGTGGTGACGTGAGTTTGACACCCAGCCTGGGAGATTCCCACATGGAGCGGAAGACCTCTCCTGCCTCACCCGCTGCTCCCCTCAGCAGTGTGTTTCTGTAGATCTGCCTGTTCTGCTTCCCACTCTGTCTCTGGTGAACCCTCTCGCCACCCCACACCTCTGGTCTGTACCCCAGCTTGTATGCATAGATAAATAAACCTTAAAAAAAAAGAACACTTGAAAGATGAAAACTTATTCATATTGACTCATATTCCTTCCTGATTCTTCCCATTCATCTGAGTGTTACCACCGTCTTAGTTGAACAATCTGATAACTATACTTTCATAGTGTATTCATCCTTAAAGTGAGTTCAAAATCAAATTCTCTGCATTCCACCTTCTCTTATTTAGTGATTTATTTAATTTATTTATGAATGGACTAACTGGGGTACAGGCCAAAGGTGTGGGGGTTAAGGGGATTCACCAGAGACAGAGTGGGAGACAGAACAGGCAGATCTACTGAAATATATTGCTAAGCAGAGCAGTGGGCAAGGCAGGAGAGATCTGCTGCACCATATGTGGGTTAACTCTCTGGCTGGGAATCCAACTCAGGCCTCAGCCATGATAGTGTGACAGCACAGAGACTTAACCCCTATGCCACCAAGGAGGCCCCTGAATTCCATCTTCAGTATAAGCCTAAATTCATCCACACCCCCTCTTTTCCACATTACCATCTGGATGAAACCATAGTCATGTCCTCCAGTTCTGTGGGGGTCCACTCACCAGTTTCCCATTGAATCTCATCTCCAGCTATTAAAAAAAATAAAAGATGAATTTTAGACATTTGCAGCAACATGGATAGAACTAGAGAGGATAATACTAAGCAAAATAAGTCAGCAGGAGAAAGACATATACAAGATGGTTTCACTTATATCTGGACTATAGAGAAACAAGGCAAAGTCTGAGAAACCAAACCAATAACAAACCCTAGAAATCTGACTGTAGAACTGAGGATCCCAGAAGGAGAAGAAGAAGGGAGAACAAAGCGTGGAGGGCATGCAAGGAACTAAGGTAGAGGATTATGGGTGTGGGTGTGGTATGACAACATACATCTGAAGAGGGGTAAATCCTAAACCTTAAAATCATATACAGCGCTGTAAACCTTGTTGCCTCAATGAGAAATAAAGTAATCTCCAAGCAGAATTAAAATCAAAAGAGCAAACATAGGCATAAAAATCTTCCTACCAGAAAAATTTCAATACCATTTTGATAATTATTTTCAAAAAATAGTGTCAGGACTTCTTCCTATGACCTCTAATGCCTTTTGTGATCTATTGGCTGTTCTTTATCTAGCTTCAACCCAGAATAGGTAGTGTGTTCTTTTCCATTTTAGGGCTTATGCACAGGTTCACTAGGGATTAGAATGCACTTCACCTGCTGTTTGCAAATCTTGCCTCTTCTTCTGTCAGGGCTCAACCTCAATTACTCTGCTTCTGAGAGTCCTGTCCAAGCATCAAAACAACAGCTTCCTTTCCTCAGGACCCTGATACTGATTATTAAAGCACCTATTTTATTTCCTTCATAGAATTTCAGAATTTGTAGTTTATATGAATGTTTTTGTTTATTTTTTTGTCTCCTATACTAGATGGTGCATTTTATGAAGGCAGACACTTCATTTGCTTTATTCATAGCCATGTACTCTGCACGAGACAGGTCTCAGCAGGTATTTATTAAATGGATGAATGAATGCTTATTGGGTCTCTCTTGTCCTCATATTGATTTTTCAAAAGAGGGAGTGTTTCTTATCTTATTGCTACTTCCCGTATCCCCCCCACAGCAATGAAAAATCCTGACAAATGCCTGTTCTGATTCTATCACTGAGTCAAGGGAAGGCAAAGAGGATTTCTTGCTAGGTGTTAAGCTCCTAAGGGAATTGAGCTGTGTATTTCTCTCTGTGCTATTAGGTAATAGCAATGGCAGAAAGTGTTCTGGTGCTGTCTTGATTTCACTCTGAGAAATCATTTCCAATGAAGAGTCCACTAGAAAATTATCAATATATCCCATGCTCAGCTCATACAAATGCTATGTTACAGCTACTTTAAAACATCTCATAGGAAATATATTTTGCTTTTAAAAAGCATTCCCTTTCTTGTTTTCCCTCTTGGAGAGATGTTGACTATTCTGCATTTGACAGTGTGTTACTGCTGCTTTCCAAACAGCCTAACACCATTCAATTAAGAAACCTTCCCAGCTGGCATAGCCAATAAGTACTTGAATTTTTCTAAATGTTTTTTTGAATCTTTCTGTAGCCCCAAGGCCTCCAGTTTTCACAATATTGCAATTTATATGTAAGTTTCTTTTTACAGCCTCAAGGTTAGTAAGAGTAATAGAATGCACCTTTTTTAAAAAGTACACATTTTCAAAAAATGTGTAAAACAAAGAATATGACTTAAAATTACTCCATAGTCACTTTAAAATGCTTATCTTTAAATCTATGTTTGGAAGACATTTATAAAGGAAATCCAATTAACTTTGGTTATAAATATTCATTCAAAGTAATAAGTGGTTGTTAAAAATACAAAATAACATGTCAGTTTCCATTAGAATATAATAATAAAGCTTTGCTGTTTCACATAACTTTCATGCAGGGAAATCTCTTCCTATCTATGGAGAAAGGACAAATGACATCATAATATAGGATAGTTGAAACGCAGAGCACCTATGAATTTTATTGCTCATTAAAAATAATTTACTCACCTTGGGCCTCCCTGGTGGAGCAGCGGTTAAGCGCTGCACTGTGGCGCTGTCGGCAGCAGCGATGCGAGTTCGACGCTCAGCCTGGGAGAATCCCACATGGTGCAGCAGACCTCTCCTGACTCGCCCGCTGCTCCCCTCAGCAGTGTATTTCTGATCTGCCTGTTCTGCTCCCCACTCTGTCTCTGGTGAAGCCTCTCGCCACCCCATGCCTCTGGTTTGTACCCCAGCTTGTATGTATAAACAAATAAATCTTAAAAAAATAATTTATTCACCTTGATAATTTTATAAAACAAAATCTAAATAATTGTAATATTTTACGAAGCTCAAAAAGATTTGAATCATCTGGAGATCAATTGTAATGCTACCACTACTGGTGAAGATTTGTGATTCCTAAATGTACAGTTTGCTAGGCAACGTTCCATGAACTGATGGGCTTCAACCACAGAAACTGTTAGTCTCAGAGCTCTGGAGAATGGAAGTCCAAGATTAAGGTGTCAGCAGGGCGGTTCCTTCTGTGCGCTGGGTGATTGTTCCATGCTTCTTTTCTAGACTGGTGACTGATGGCAATTTCCAGCATGCTCTGTTTGTAGAAGCCTCACGCTGATCTTCATATGCCTTCATGTTCACGTGGTATTTTCCCTGTGAATGTGACTCTATGTTCACATTTCCTTTTATTTATAAGGACTCCAGTTAGATTGGCGCTCACCCTGAAGATCTCATCTAATCTGAATTATTACATCTGTAATATCCTTATTTCCAAAGAAGGTCCCTTCTGAGGTACTCAAATTTCTTTTTTTAAAACATGTATTTATTTATGCATATAAGCTGGGGTGTAGGCCAGAGGTGTAGGGTGGTGAGAGTATTGACCAGGGACAGAGTGGGGAGCAGAACAGGCAGATCTACTGAAATACACTGCTGAGGGGAATAGCGGCGAGACAGGAGAGGTCTGCTGTGGGAAACTCCCTGGCCGGGACTGAACTTGTGCTGCACTGGCTCTAGATAGCTTCATAGTGCTGTGATTTAACCCACTGCACCACCAGGGAGGCCCAGAGGTACTAGAATTTCAACACGTAAATTTTCGCAATGGCTATGATACACCTATAACATTTACTATATGTTAAACACTTACCTTTATTATTTCATGTAATTCCTGCACCAGTCCCACGAGAGCTATTCTTATTTCTATGTAAGAGCAGAGAGTAGAGACTTCAATAGGTTAAGTAAATTTTCCAGTCGCACAAGTGGATAATGCCAGATTCAGAAGTCAAAACAGGTTTAACTGATCCCAAGTCCATGTTTTTCCAATGCCATGACATGACATTCTAAACAAAATGCTACTTTCTGACAAGTTTCACTAGTGACATATCTGAAAGTAGCAATGTTCTTTCTCAAAAAGTCATTATGTTAAATGATGGCTGTGTTTATAGCATTATTTATATGGTGACAGTTTCATAGGTATAGACTTTCCTTGAAATTCGTCAAATGTAAACATTAAATATTTATATGATTTTTATATATCAATCATACCTCAACAAAATAAAAGTAGTGCTGTCAGTAAATATAAACAAAAATGAGCAAAGGAAAAAGAGAAAAAATATGACGGGTACAGGAATAGCATGTAGATTTCTGAAAAAGAAATATTACTATTTATCCCTCAAAGGTTTTTCTGATGACTTCTCTACTGCAGAGAAATAAGTAGTAAATAGAAAATGATATCCAAATGCAGTTTTCCTAAGTCGTAACTCAAAAGACCCTTATGAAATGAAGACATAAACTTAGAAATATTTTATAAAACCTCATCTAATATAGGCAGCTCTTTCATGACATCATCTATAAAGTTTTGGCCTAGACAGTGTAATCAAACTTCTGATATGGTAAAATACGTAACATATCTTATAAAGCTTTACAAGCCATTAACATCTTTTAATACAGGGCCTCCCTGGTGGCGCAGCGGTTAAGCGCTGCGCTGTGGAGCTGTCAGCAGCGGAGACGCAAGTTCAACGCCCGGCCAGGGAGATTCCCACATGGTGCGGCAGACCTCTCCTGCCTCGCCCGCTGCTCCCCTCAGCAGTGTACTTCTGATCTGCCTGTTCTGCTCTCCACTCTGTCTCTGGTGAACCCTCTCGCCGCCCCACGCCTCTGGCCTGTACCCCAACTTGTATGCATAAATAAATAAATCTTTGAAAAAAAAACATCTTTTAATACATAGTGAACTTCCATTAATGCACAGTATTCATACCTTGTATGATATGATCATATCACAGCACAGGGTGATAATCCCCCATGCCTCTGGCTGCTTCTCAGGCTGGATGAGAAAACAATTAACTTCAGAAAGTTTAGTAAGAGGAAAAGAGCAAATTTAATCACATACATATAAATAATTTACATGACTGTAAATTCTAAAGTGGATGGCACAAACCAGGGGTCTATCTTCCTGTGCTATGGAATGGCAGAGGGACCTGGGGCTCCCAAGAGAGAGAAGGTGGTCTCACAGGACTAGGAGGAAATGACTTCATGTGACAAAAGTTTGCCTCAAGACGTTTTCTGTGCCTTCAGATAGGTTCCTTCCATAAAAAGATTCTATCTGGAGATGTCTTAAATCTGTGTGTTCTGCACGTTTTTAGGTTAAGGTTACTGTTTCTCCAGTGGCCCAAAGGTCTCAGATGACATTAGTTCCAGATAACAAGGTGACACCTATTGGAAAAACTTGCTCTGAACAACTTGGGAAAAAATCCGTCTGAACATTTTCGGGGGAGACTGATCCCACAATCATATGAATTTTAGCATCTATAAATATGTTGGTGGAGAGTTGCTAGAAACATTTTGATGGCTATTACATTTAGTTTCCCTCTACCTTTGATCTCATCTCTTAGTTCTCAAAAAATTCAAATTCAAAAAAACCAAAATAGCCTAATTCTGGAATGTCCCTCAAGCTCATGGCTCAAAACAAATACCCTTCTCATCTTATGTTAACATTCACTGAAAACAAACAAAATTATTTATTTGATCCAAGTAATTAAGTAATGAACTTAACATATTTTGTAACAATCTTCTGGAAGTTTGTTGTAGAGTTGATAATCCGCAACTGGGAATTGAGCATCTGGACATACGCAAACTTCTACTGCAATAAAGGTGGTGAAATAAGAGTAATCATAATTCTATTATGAGGCTGAAAAGGTAGAAAACATTGGCAACAGAAAGTTCTTCACTTCACTTTCTACCAAATTAGGACTGGGGACTCATGCAAACTATAAAATTTTGGAAAAAGAAAAATTTGATGTTTGCAGATTCTCACAATTTGAAAAGTGCATTAATTTTTCTGGACTTTTAGGAGACAATTAGAATGATAATAAAAATATATGTAGGTTCATAGATTATATAGAGTTCCTTTTCCTTTGTTTTAAGGTTCTTAGGGGAAAAAAAAACTGGGAAGTAAGTAACACTATACCCATTTTAAAAACTCAAGGTTTGGAAGAATTAAAGTTCATTCAGGAACTTTGTAAGTTAAATCCTTCAGATTCAAAGCTCATGCTGATTATTCCATGCCAGACTGTCCCTTCAGTACAATATTGAAGTACCCATATGCTACCTGGAATGACATATTACTTAATATACTATACCACTTCTGTAAAACAACATAGCACATTGTCACCTTTGTATATTTCATTAGATCTGAAAATAAGTGTAGCATATTCAACATATTTTTATTAGCACTTATCATGGTGAGATCGTTTGTTTATAATGTTTACACCCACAATCTCTTTGCAGGTAGAGATTATGTACCATTCATTTTTATATTTCTTTGAACAATATCTGGAAAATAGGAACATAATAGGAAGTCATATATATTTGCTGAATGAATGACTGAGCATGAGGTCTGAAAAACAGTGTTTAATTACATAGTTCATTTATTGCTTAAAATTAACCCTTAATATTTTATAAATAACATAATTGAATATAGTCATTTCCTAATTACATTTTTTTCATATTGACTTTACTCACAGAGAATTAAGTATTTCATTCTTCTTCATCAGACTGTGGTCTTTTAACTTGAAAGAAACTAGGCCCAAGCAGGGGACCAGGGGAGCCAATATCTTCCTCACTACAACAGAAGGAACATACTATAATTCTAGTTGTTTTCTACTGAAACCTTCAGGGCAGACTAACATAACTCCAGTTAATTTGTAAACTGAGCACAAAGATTCCTAATAGTTCTAACCTTATTCATTGTGAAGCAAATTGATCGGTTCTTGCATACTTCATGTGAACATTGCTGCACCCGTCAGGACAGGGCCTACGACATTAAACTGGAATCTGTAGAGTAATGAGAGACATCATGTGTTCCCACTGGAAGCTAGCCAGGTACTAGAAGCAACACTTCACAATTGTTTTAATAGCCAAAAGCTGCCTAAACCGCAGTTCTCCAATTCATCTGCTCACCGATGATAGATCCAAAGAGTTTTATTGAGTCTAACCTCAGTAAACCAATCTCATTGTTAAACTGCTCCAACAACTCATTCCTTTTCCCTTCCTTCCTTCCTTGGGTGAGAGCTCAGCACTGGGCCTCCCACTGCCTCTGAGGGCCTGTAAAACACTCTCTTGCTTAGTGGACAGTGATTATACACACTAGTGTTTTTGTATCTCTTGAGTTCAATATGGAGACCACAACCTTCTTCTTCTTTTTTTTTTTTTAAAGATTTATTTATACAAGCTGGGGTACAGGCTAGAGGCACGGGGCGGGGAGAGGGTTCACCAGAGACAGAGTGGGGAGCAGAAAAGGCAGATCAGAAGTACACTGCTGAGGGGAGCAGCGGGCGAGGCAGGAGAGGTCCGCAGCACCATGTGGGATTCTCCCGGGCTGGGCTTCGAAAGCGCATCGCACGCTGCGGACAGCTCCACAGCACAGCGCTCAACCTCAACCGCTGCACCACCAGGGAGGCCCAACCTTCTTAACCTTTTGCTAAAACTTATAAACTTGTCTTGCCAAGCAAGCCATGCTTGTTGAATCCTTAAGCAAATGGGTGGTCTTGCTGACATGCACTGTTTTAACAGTGCCAACACTCACAGAGCCAGCTTCTTCTGGGAGTAAACTACTTGCGTAAGAAAGTGTTTTAATTTCTTTAGGTCACTACCTACAATTAATGAGCTAATGGTGCCCAAGTGAAAGATTTAAAGCAACTGACCAAAAAATGCTTAAATGGTAACTTCATATTCTAAAAGAAAGTACAAAACTCTGCTTTTCTGAATCCTTTAATTCACTCTCAAACTATTTTATACTCTCCTGTTTCTCACGTTAATCCCATAAAAACTCAAGAGATAGCTTATTATTTCATAGGCAAGGACACTTAAGTCCTTTTCCTAGTTGCAATCTTGCATACAGTAAACCTAGTTTATTTTTTAATAACATTTTATGATTACAAAATTTTTGCATAGTCATTGTAAAATTAGAAAAATAGTGGCAAAAAGAATAAAACAAAATCTGCCTTCAACCCAACAAGAGATACACAGTAAACATTTACACATTTAATTATTAATTTAGGGTAATATATTTTAATCACTTAATAATGTGCTTTTAATGATCTCTGAAATTGTTGAGAACTTAATATTTAATAGGCACAATACACTCTTACTTATTTTAAGTCATCTACTTAGTACTGATTACTTTGTAATCTATCTGTAAATCTCTATGTGCTATTTCTTCCTACTGCCTTCCAGAAGATAGATACAGTGGATTAAAAGGTCTGTACATATAGTAGCATGAGTCTTCATTCTAATGGACAGATTATCCTTATAAAGATTGAAAAATATTATAATTATTCCCCCTACAATTGTATGAAAATACCTATCAATGTACATGTCTTCAATGTTTTAAATCTTTGCCAATTTGATAATAAATACATAACAATGTTTAAATTTGTACATCTTTGATGGTCTTTGAGATTAAGCATTTCTTTTTAAGCATTTCTTGGCAGCTGACAGTTATTTTTTGTGCACTCTTTGTTCACGTCCTTTGAGCATTTCTCTTTGGAGCATTAGTAATTTTTTTCATAAGCTATTCAAAATCCTGAAATAAGATCATAATTTTTTTCCAATTAACTCTGTAATTTTAAGTTGATTTCAGTTATGATTTTCTTATTGATGTTAGCAAATTATTTAGTATTTATTTTGATTGTTCCTTTCTTTCGCTTTTATGCTTTGGATAGCTTTCTAATTCTTTCTAATTCCAAGACCAAGTACATGTTCACTTAGACATTTTTTCAACACTTGGTTGTTCTGATCTTTCATTTAACTTTCAAACCATCTGGAGTTATACTGGCTAATTGAGCAGCATAGAGATATTTGTCCTGAGCTATTTATTAGTTGATTCATCCTTTGCCCACTTATTTAAAATTCATAAGCTCTAAAAGAATCTCGGCCCCAAAGAATTTTCAATCAATATGTTGATGTATCTTTGTTTACCTCCTTGTCATTAGTCTGTTTTTACAATTGTATTATTTTTATTGAGACAATGTAAGTTGACAACAGATGATTTGGCATATAAATTGATGCCTCTTCAGTTGTATATTACCACACCATACCCACACCAAAGTGCCAACTATCCTCCACAACAGTTCACTGGGCACCTCCTCCCTTTGCTTTCCGCCCTCTGCCCTTCACCTCTGCTAGCCTAGATTTTGCAGTCACATTTTAGGCAATTTACTTGTGCTTAATCTTCCTGAATTATTTTTAACAATTTATATTGTCCTTAAATTCAACCATTCTATTAACATTTTCAAACAGTTTTATTGCAAATAATATTCCTTTAGTGCTTTCGTAAAGCAGTTATCCATTTTTATTTTTGTGGGGGTTACTGTTGGATCATTGTCTTTTCTTTATTTTCTGGATTAGGTATACTAGCATTGTATTTACTTTATTAATTTTTTCCATAGGCATACATTCTTGAATTTCTCAATTCCTGTATTTTTTCTCTTTTCTAATTTCCTTTTTTTTTTTTTGTATTCGTGTATGTATACGTTTTGGTGTGTTACAGAGTGAGGTTGTGTAGAACACAAATGTGAGACTGAATTTGAAATGTGGCACCATCACTTCTTGTTATCTGTGTCACCATGGGCAGTTGCTTAATCTTCTAGGCCACACTTTCCTTATATGCAAAATAAGATAAAAATAATGTTTATTTTATAAGTTTACTACAAGAAGTGGATGAGATGAGACATGCAAGGCAATTGGAATGATATCTGCCATATAATAAGAGGTCAAAAATTCTGCAATCATATTTACCTTACTCCTATTTTCTAAAACGTCTTTTTTTCCGGTAATTTGAACATTTATTTTTAATATTTTTCCTATTCCCTCTTAGTTTTTAATATTTCCTGTATATTGCCCCTTTTTCTTTATAATAATAATTTCTAATTCTCAGCCCCTCATTTCACTGAATCTCAATTATACCCTGTTCATACTCATATTGCACAATATGTGCAAGAGCTTATTCTAACTTTAATAAGAATATTTTATTGCCTTTAATCCCTTAGTTTTAATAACTAGTAATATAATATTTTGGAGTAAGAGTTTTATTTTATTCAATTTTATGGTATTAAAATTAGACCTAATTACTCATATGTAGAATAATATGTAGAATAATTACATTTTACAATATTGCTATACTCATATGTAGAATAATATGAGTAATTAGGTCTAATTTCAATACCTGGATACCTGGTATCCAGGTATAATACCTGGATATCCTACCTGGTATCCATGGTAGAATACCTGGATAAAATATTGGTTACAGGATCAATGATTTGCCCCAATGGTTTAGAATAAGAAAAAATACATCCAACTGCTATAATTGTGGACAGAGCATAATTACTTTATGATAAATTTAGTATTTAGCTGAACAAAATTAAAATATTTTAAGTTGAAATTTGGTGTAATGTCCTTGTGAGCAGAAAAATATTTGTCTTGATATCCTTTTAAGAACCTGAATTTGAAAATACATTTTACAAAAATATTGCTATATTCAGTGATATATTCCATGATAGGTCTTTTACCCCTGTGTGAGCAAATGGCTATATATTTGAGAAACATTTTAACTTAGTTCTTTAATGCCTCTCAGGATGATGGTTTATATTCTTGGCCAAAACATTTTTGTGTTTTGCCAAAAATATGTAATACGTTCAGTCTTGTCAATTTTCTTCCAAATAATAAATTCTGAAGTACGTTTTAAAAGTTGTAAGTCTGTATTTTTTTATTAATTGGAACACTGTCCAAAATGTTCAAGATCTACATTTTCATTTAGTTGAATCTATAACACAGAAGTTAAATAATAGATCTTAGAACATTTTCAACCATTTATTTATATTATTTTTGTACTAAGTGCCACTGAAATGCAAGTCAATAAAAACAGCTGTAACTCAGTAAATACAGAGCATACAGATTTAAATCATTTCTGGATCACTGATGTTAGCTCTCTGAGTTTTGATGAAGTATTGATTTCTTGCTATTGTAGCAGATAGAAACAGGAATGGGTATTGTATAGCTTCCAAAAATGCTCTTAATTTATGTATCTTTAAGAATATGTTGATTACAATGTTGTAAGCTCTAGCAAGTTTGTCACTTTTGTAAAGAAATATAGAAATACTCATTCTGCACCCCAAAACATTGTTACACTAGTAAGTCTCACATATCTCACTTTTTTGGAAAACTTTTATATAAGAAAATAAAATTATAAAATACTATTTATTAGAACAAAATATGGAAGATTCATATGTTTATAATATACAAAACTTTCAATATCAACTTTAAATAAATTCATGAATTAAGACATGTCTAGCTGGTTCATTTCTTCTTACTCATATTTATCTATTTTTTTAAATAAAATGCAAAATTGGTTCATGGATATAGTCATAGCATAGTAAGTAAACTCTGTACAACAAGATTCATCACCCGCATATCATATACTACTCTGAAGTGCTGAGAAAATATAATATTTCTGACACTTTTCCTCACTAACCAAAACAATAAATTTCAAGGATTTAGAATGCCTCTTGAATCTTTTAATTCTTCAAGGCACACTACTCACCAGGATTCCCTTTTTTTGAAAAACTTTCTAAGCATGTTATACAATCTCAAGACCTATTCTCTTTTTCCAAAAATGTTAATATAATGTATTACAGATTTTTAAAAATATAAACATTTAATGTAGGTAATTAGATGATCTGTATTCCCTTCCCCCAAGATAATCTATACCGGAAAAGTTTCCTAGTTGCCAATAACAGAATTCACTTTTATTACCTTAAGTGATAAAAATATTTATAATTTAGTAATAATTTATTACAGAATTTTAGATAGCTGCCAGGGTCAGGGGGAGAACTGGAGAAACAGACTGAAGCTTCGCCTGGCAAACAAAGTATTCAGAGCTACTCGGCAGACTTAGCACAACTGCTAACCTCATAGGTCACTGATAGCAATTCACTAGATTTCAGAGAAACGGAAAAGCAAAAACCTTTAATAAGAGGTGAAGTTGGGTAGGGTCAAACTTATTAATTATAAAGTACTCTGTGATATCCATCTATACACCTAGCAAAATTAATAAATATAAAAATATATAAAAATAAAAATAATAAATATGACATACATCATTGCAGACTTAAGAAATTGATGCTGAAATAGACATTCCTAGGCACTGCAAAGAAAAATGGACAGTTGTAGAGTTTTGGAGGAATCAACCACTAACACCTGTTGACATCAAAGATAGAGAAGAACACAAACACTGTCCCCGATGTTCGGAAGCCCTTTGCTGGGAAAATATACAAGAGGTAGTTAATATAGAGAAAATAGTAAAGAAAAAGAATAATAAAGAAAATAGTAAAGAAAAATCAAGTTTGCATTGTACTAATTTGCACTCATCTTCAGTTACAGAAAATATTTTCAAAGTTGCATCTGCGGCAGTTCTAATGACCCTATGTATACTTTTGCAAAATAGTCTGTTCAGTTATTGCTACCAAATTCTTGATTCCTTCTTCAACCTGGGGGAAACGTATTAAATGGCCACTTAAACCTATTTTCTGAAATATGGAAAGCACACTGAAATACT
This sequence comes from Scalopus aquaticus, assembly GCA_004024925.1. Lineage (NCBI taxonomy): Eukaryota > Metazoa > Chordata > Mammalia > Eulipotyphla > Talpidae > Scalopus > Scalopus aquaticus. The sequence continues at coordinate 259,558 of PVIJ01000339.1, forward strand.
GCTTTCACATTCAAAACAATGAATAAAGTCAGTATGTTAAGTATTGTTACTACCGATGGGGAAAAAATTGGTTGATTCTATCAAAAAGGATTAACAATGAATCACATTTATTAACGGAAAATAATTCTAAGGGTTTATCCTGCTTCAGGTATTATTTTGTCCACTGTAATTTGATACGTAAAATGATGTAGTTTTAATGATCATTTGATTGACATATGCAAAAGATTATGCAAGCTCTTTCTTCCTAGTAGAATGCTTAAAAAAATCTATTCTCCTATACTGCATTGTAAATGGCAAACTGAATTGACAATAAAATTACGTGCTTGTCAAATTTGGTCCCTCATTGCTTGACAGAAACATATTGGCTGACAGAAGTATCAAAAGTCTTACTCAAAATCCCATTTTTCATTTTTAATTACACATGAAAACCAAAGTATGAGGGTATGTCTTATATTAATTTAATCTTTCCTTTTTTGAAATGGTTTTGTAATAAAATATTAAATTAAGCTGAATTGACTTATAACTGTCTTCAGAAGATATTTGGCATTAATGGAAATAATTATTTTTTTCCTTGGCAGACAATTTCTGGATAAATTGTGAATTGAGCATAATTTATTGCAATGTTATTTTTTTTTTTTGAGAAAAGAGACAAAGAAGCACTATTCACTTTCCATTATGCCATTTTTTTTTCAGACATTTGCCACATTATAAGCTCCTAGAGGGAAATCATTATCTTTCTTATAAGGAAAAAAATGGGGCAAGTCAGCATTTCATTACCTATATTTCAAAAAGTTAAATGATTTAAAACGTCTGCCCTGGGATATCACTGTATTTGCTTGTCTATGCTTTCACAAGCATTATTATCTTTCACTATAATTCATTTCTGAAATGCCAAAAATGAAGTAGAATAATGTCTACCAGATTTAACCTTGTTCATTTTATTGTTTAAAGTGAATCCCTTGACTAGGGACAATGGAGATGAAAGTGCAGAATAAGTAGATCCCATCTTGAGATGCATGTGTACAATTAATAGTATTATTAGATGATTTTGAAAAGGTAAAATGTTGTTCTTATCTGATCAACACTAATACCAAACAACAATAGCAGTATTTGTACAACAATGGCAAGTTAACAAAAGTGTGTTGGAATGAGTTAATTCATGTTGATCTATTAGACTCTGGAGCAAAGTAAAACCACTGACCTATTTATTTTCCAACCTTGTGTCTGACACTGTGACCAGTTCCTAGTTACTTATACTCACATCCCCAGTGCCATGCATTTTTTTTGTTTTACTATTCAGAGCTCTAATTTGTGGAGTGAACTTTCTCCCCATCATTTTTTTCGCAAAATCACTCAGAGGTAAGGATGTGAATACAAATCATGAACGTGAATGGCGTTCTTTGATTAGAATGGAGTTCTTTGAAATTATGAATGTTAGAGTAATTCACTTTGGTTTATTACAGATTACTTTTAAAAAGAAGTGCTTTGGAAGATATTTATGGCAAGATTTATTGAAAAAATTAGGAACACCAAAACCAGGACTATTTTATGATACATTTTAAATTCCCTACTGGTGGTTTGGATTGTACTCTCTCTGTGAAAGCAATTTGGCTTGTTTGGAAATAAATCTTCTAAGAAATTTCCTGTGCATTTATAAAGGTCAGTTCAAGCTAAGGGTCAAAATTTGGGGTTTTAAGTCTAAACATTTCTAACCCCATTTCCTATAATATGCTCAAACCAAGATTTTTACAACAAGTAGTTTATGAAAATACCAAGAGATATTCAAGTTCCTACTTGATAGGTGGAATTAAAAAATATATATCAAATTGAGGAAATAAATCATATTCTATTATGAAGAAGCCAGAGTAATTTCTTTAAATAAATAATAAATTTTTGTTAGAAATTTAAAACCAATTTAAAAAATGGATTAAACATAGTATAGCATGATAGAATGAAAACGAATATAGGCTATTAAAGAGAGAAGGATTATTTTTTTGCATTTGACTGCTAACTTTGGCATAACTCTGTTCTTAGTAAATCTTTAGCTTCTTCTAGCCTCTCTCATTAAACCTAAAATGGTGTTGATATTTTCAAAAAATAGTCCTCTGCACATCAGCAAATCTTTGAAACTTTCTCTGTAAAATTAAAAAATTGGATAGTCCATTTATTAAGTTTTATATCAAATAATTATTATATTAAATGCCAATTGTAGTGTTCTTAACAAATAATAATCCATGATAATTGGAAATATAACTGTCATATAAGTAACAACATTTCAAAAAATTAGGCAGGATATGCACACTCTTTTCTGTAAAAACAAAGGCAGCAGCTGTTCACATAAGCTGACATCAAGCCGGGAAACTGATAGTGCAGATAAGACGTTAAAAATAAAAACAGTGTGGTTTGGGGGCAAGTCCTGGATATTTTCTTCAATTATTTTTCACAGTGTTCATTGCTACCCAAATAAATTAATTATTTAAAAAATATATTTGTATGTCACATTATAAAATCAATTCTATTTCATTAATTTTTCCTTTCTTTCAAGTCATATTAGTTTGTCAGAAAGCCCTACAATAATGTGGAATTTCTACTAAGAACCTCAAAGTTCTCAGCAGTTATTGATAAAACAAAATGCTGTTATCTTTCACTTTTCTTTAGAGATATGAATTCTTAGAGGTTTTAGAATACTCAATTCTAAGTTGAGAATACTACAATTTAGAATGTTTACATATCAATGCTTTATAATATGAAGACTCCAAATGAAGAAAGTAGGAATTCACTTAATAAAACTATTACTTAGTATTTTCAGTAGCCCATAATTTTTTCCAGCATCATTGGCCATCACTATCTTTTGACAGACTTTCTTGCCAACTATTGTGATTTCCTCCTTAAAGGGAGAAAGAATTTGTAAATTTGTATGTATACAGATGTTGTTAGCTACAAACTCTTTATAATATCTCAGAATAGAATTAGATAAAGGCAAACTGACTGCAAAATAATATCTGATAACATGGCAGCCATCTTTAAAATGTTAAGATTTAGGTATAAAACAATACATTCAAAAATGACTAACAGGGTCTCTCATTCTCCTCACATTTTGCTTTGCCCATCAGCAAGGCAGACAATTGCTGAAGGCTGATCAGGTATTTGAAAGAAGAAATGAATAGTATGTAAAGACAAAAAAATGGACATTAATTCTATTGCAGCAAGACCCAGAATGAATTTGAAGTGTCAAATTAATTAATGTCCAAAAGTTATTAAGTTTTCCTCTCTTAGTCTTCCAAATTCATAAGCTTAGTTTTAGAAAAAAGGCAATATGTGTTCATGAAAAATAAATTATAAAAGAGTGACTACATATTTCCAAATGTTAAAACTAAACCTCACACATTCAAAAAAAAAAATTCTTTCCTGTGTTAGTTGATGATTTTGAAGAATTTAAGATGGTGAGGTTTATATCTCTTAATTTCCTGTAACTTGTCATCTTTCCAGTAATTTACAAAATTCTACACCCTAGAACTACCAGAAATCAATCTTGTAAATAATTTCTCCTGATTCTGAAATACTATCCCTGCAGATGTTGCGAGGGCTCCAGAGGTACATATTGTGAGTAATACATTAGAGAGAGAAATCATATTTCTTAACTGTAAATCATTTCAATATCATATGTAATACAGGGAAAATAAAGATGTGATTTTTTTCTATAACAGCAGTTTCCACATAATTGATCCTTCCAAATTTTATGTCCAAGAGAAGATAAAAGCTGAGGCTTTCAAAATGTGCTAAATTCAACACTGTTAATATAAAGTCTGGAGTAACCAAAACCAAATCTCATTTAAGAGAGACTCAGAGGAGGGGGAGAACTAACCCTTCAAAGAAAGGTGGTAAAGAAATAAAGCAATTCCCTTGAGTACAAAAGAAAATAAAGTCTCTTTTATAAGAAATTCTGGCTCTCAACTAGATTTGGGCTAGAATTCATAATTCACCAGCAGTCCCACCTCTAACCCTGGCAAAACAAGGCAATTTAGGAAAATTTAGACTGCCCTGAGTTGGTAATGCAAAATATCGCACTGATAGCATAGAACAGAAAATACTCTCTAGATGGGAGGAGTCCATTTAAACTATGCATCATAAAGCATGAGTCTGTAATAAACATTATGAAGTACATGTGAAATGAATCCACATGAGTGAGAACAGGAAAAAAATCCAGTTACTGTAAGAAAATATTTTAATAATATGACTGAAAACACAAAGTATGCATTTTATAGGAAATATGAGTTTCAAAGTACAATAAGACAAGTCACTATAAAATCTTTGTAAGAAATTATTTTTTTCTAATAAGAAATAATATTTTAAAACTTCTTAGATAGAAAAATGCAATTATCAACCCCCAAATTCTATGAGTAATTAAAAAGTAGATTATACAAAGTTTAAAAAAAATGTGTGATATAGAAGATGTATAAAACAGGGTGCAGCATAGAAAGATAAATATTGAAAATATCAGGGAAATGGTGCTCAAAATCACAATGAGACACCATCTATGCCTGTAAGAATGGATCATTTCAAAAAGTCCAGAAATGGTAAGTAATGGTGAGAATGAGTAGAAAAAAAGGAACTCTCATACGCTCTTGGTAGACTATAGACTGGTCCAGTTCTTTTTTTTTTTTTTTTAAAGATTTATTTATTTATACATACAAGCTGGGGTACAAGCCAGGGGCGTGGGGCGGCGAGAGGGTTCACCAGAGACAGAGTGGGGAGCAGAACAGGCAGATCAGAAGTACACTGCTGAGGGGAGCAGTGGGCGAGGCAGGAGAGGTCTGCCGCAACATGTGGGAATCTCCCCGGCCGGGCGTCGAACTCGCATCGCTGCTGCTGACAGCTCCACAGCGCAGCGCCCAACCGCTGCGCCACCAGGGAGGCCCTGGTCCAGTTCTTATGGGAAATAGTATGGAGAGTTCTCAAAATATTAAAAATAGACCTACCATATTATCCAGCAACTCCTAGGTATCTACCCAAAGAATGCAAAAATACTACATAGAAGGATTACATGCACTCCTACGTTCATTGCAGCACTGTATACAACACCACATTGTGAACACAGCCTAAGATCCCAAGGACAGAGAAGTGGATTAAGAAGATGTGCTATACATGCACAATAGAATGCTACTCAAGCATATCAAACAGATGAACCTTTGCCATTTGAGGCAACATGGGAGGAATTGGAGGGGATTATGATGTATGAAAAAGGTCAGAAGAAAGACAAATATTACATGTTTTCACTTACACAGAATCAGTCAACACGAAACCAATAACAAACTCTAGATATTGGTCTGTAGAATTAGGGCTATCAGGGGTGAGGGGAAGGGTAAAGAGCAAAGTTTGGAGGGAGAAAAATGGAGGACTATGGGTGGGTATGGAGTGGTAAACATACACCAAACATGCAGGTGCGTTCCTATACCACTGAATCACATTTCTATATCTCTGAATCACCTCTCATTGCTAAATATTTACAGTGTTGTAAACCAATGTTACAGCCTTTAAATTAAATATACATGCATACATGCATACATGCATACATGCATACATACATACATACATACATAGGTAATGCACAAATAATTGTAAAAATTAGATAAAGTCTAAAATATATATAGGAAGATGTATTTGAAGAAACACTGATTTAGAATGGTTGAAAAATGGGAAAAAAAAACCCTAACACATTAATTGTTGAATCCAAGAAGGCTGAAAATCCCAAAATGATATAATGAAAAAAAGAATTAAGTATTTGTATATACTGTAATGAAGCCACAGAACACAAACCTCAGGAAATCTCTTACAATAAAAGAGAAAGAAACTTACCAACCCAGAATGATTTGGAGGCATACAGCTTACTTCTCAACAATTAATGTTAAACTATTACAGCACTTAGAGTCCTGAGAGAACGAGGAACCCAGGTGTCCGTTAGACAGTCTTCTGCTGTCCTTTGCTGTCCAGTGTTGGTGATTCCAGTGGACCGTATCTCTGTGAAAAGCATAATTTTGCCTTTTTGTAATTCTATTTCAGCAAGTTGGAAGTTTAATTAACTTTCCAACCAACCAAATTTCTGCATTTGAGTCTTAACCATATTTAAATGTTACTGTGGCTTCAAAGAAGCTACTGATGCTGAAATAGTGGGTTTTGATTGAGTTGACTTTTTAAAAAACTGTTTGGATTTTAATTGTGATGCAGAAGTTATAGTAACAAACATTTGGTTTTGTACAGACATTATTTCCACTATGGAGGATGAACTCAATAAAGGTCATATTCCCCCCCCCCCAAAAAAAAAGTTACTATTAAAATAGCAGCATCATGTCTTTAATTACCTAGACCAAAAAATGGTCAACTTAATATTAAATATCTAGTTGAGTGAACTCTCTTTCTGCATCAAAGGAAAATGAAAAACATATCAATATAAGACCAAAACGTTTAAAATAAGAACTTATCAACGAGATACATCAGGAGAAAGAAAAAAATGAGCTGGTAAGAAGCATGGGGAAAAAAATAAGAAATAGCCATTAAAAAAAAGTGGTAAGTCTGTGGCTAAATTTAACAAATATTGATTGTATCAAATAATAGAGTAGTTGTAATTATATCATACAACACAGACAATTAAGTATTACTAGAAATAACTAACATCATTAATCATAAAGTTCAAATCAACAGGCATACACAGCTATTCTCAAAATTGCATGCACTTAGCAGGGTAACTTTGAAATAGAAAAAATACACCACCAAAAAAAGAAAGTCTTAGTTTGTACATGGCTTACAGTAAATGAAGGCCACATATAGAAAAATAGTGTCAGTAAAGACATGAATTTTTTTATGAAATCTTGTGAGAGTATATGATTATTACATCCACAATTTGGATGTACATTTAAACAAAAATGAGATCATAATTCACATGTTGGTAAATATAAAAAAATTAGTATCACACAGGAAATATTTTCTGATAAAAGTGAAATTAAGTAAAAATACAAGTAAATAACAAGAATATAAAACCAGAGCTTTAGAAAATTACAAAAAAAGTAACTGTAATATGACTAGCTAATGAAAAAAATACCATAAATTAAAAAATGTCTAATTATTATCTGAACTGAATAATTAAATACAATGCTACTATAAAGACAATATGTAAGTTGTAGTGGATATTTCGAGGGAAATTTGTAATTTGAAGTATTTTATAAAGAAGGAAGACTAAACATGAATTCGTATATGCCTTAATTACCAAATAAGAAAATCCAGAAAAAAAACAACAAACATGATTGTCACAGAGAAAATGATAAAATTAAAACCAAAAATTAAAGCATTTCTAGACAACTCAATCTAAAATTAGCATGTTGAGGAGAGAGAACAAATAATACCAAAAATGGGAAGGGAGATATAATTATGTATACAATAGGGCTGTATTTTAAAAGTAATTGAAAAAACAACTTTATAGCAATAAGTATTAAACATTATATAAAATGGATAAATTATAGACAAATTTGAAAGCTACTTAAAATTTCAAAAAGAACAGGCCCAAAATATAGTCATTTATAACAAGACCCACCAATACTTAATACATAACCTACTTGTGGTTTTAGTCTTTCGCAAAAGTAGAATTTTAAACCAATTAATCTGGAGTTTCCGGGCCAGACCTAGTGAGATCACCTTCAAGACAAGACTGCTTCCTGACCCCTAAGGAAAGTGCCTTTTCCTGAAATCATCTTGCTTTTTTTTGCTAATAATCTTGTCCTATTGGTTCTGATTCCAAAGAAACTTCAATTGTACAACTTTTTGCAGTGCTTTTTTACTTGCTAGATGAGATGCTGCCTGATTTATGAATCTTGAATAATGTCAGACCTGTAAGTTAATTTGGAGGAATTTTGTTTTTCAGCAATAGCTATACATTTTAAAATATGTAAAATAAACTGCTATTTTGTTAAAAGATACCTAAAAAAATAAATATTTTTTAAAAAAGCAAAGAACAATGTGTTTACAATTCAGAATGAGGCCAGGGATTACCTCTAGGTCATTACAGAAGCATACATGCCCTATAAGGCAAAAGGGACTTGCTATTAATTAATGTTGCATTTTTTAAGTTGGATGGTAAGCGCATATATATGGATGTTCATTTTATTCCTTATCCAGTTAAACTTTTACATTGAAAATTCTCTTATTTTACATAGCTTATATTATTATAAAACATTTTGCTTTTTTACTCTGCCCAATATTACATGTTTTTTAAAATAAAAATTTTAAGCTCTGCATGGTGTTATTTTTAAGCTATTCAATATATGTCATTAGAAATAAAAATAGTAATGTTGATAAATTTTATGCTTTGTTCTTCAGCAGAAATAATAATAAGGGGACATAAATTTTGGGACAAAATCAAGTCCTGTAAATCATAAGCTAATTCATATTTGACCCTTTGAGCTTCTAGTACCATTCAAAATGTAATTGGCATAATTAATGAACAGACTGATAGAAGAAGGAGTTCTAGTAGTAAAAGGAAATGGCTTCATGTACTCCCCTACAGCTTCTGAAAGCTCTAAAAAGTACTGCTTGCAGAAAGGAGAGGAGGAATGACCTATGACCTATGACCTTTCCTAATGTTTGCACTTTATTGCTTTATAAAAATTATCCCTTGATAATGGCTTAAGATAGACATAAAATTGTAACCAAGCCCAAGGAATTCTAAAATTAAAAAGCATAATTAAATTAGTGAAAAACCACAGCTATATAAATCTTTACTGAAAGTAACTTCCATAGACTGAGATATCTTTTCTCTTATTAAGAAAAGATATCCTGCTAATACGGATATTCTCATACTTCAAAATAATACTAGCATAGGTTTCTTATCCTGTCATCGAAGACAACAATTTGTTTCATTTTAAAGAGGAAAGTGTTCTCTAGCTGAAATCTGTCCGTTGCAGATGAAGGGCTTGGGAGATAAACAGAAAGTCATAGGCAGCAACTGTGGCCAATTATCTTCAGGACCGATAAACATTTTCTGAAGTAAATAGAATTATCCACCACTCCCCATCCTTATGGATGTTCAATATTTAAAAATCTATTCTTATCAATGAGTATCATTGTTAACAGTGCTTCTTTCTTTTGGAAAAATCATGGTTCCCATTATTGCTATTCTTTTGTCTAGTGTCTCAACTATGCCTTCCTAGATGGGGGTTTTTGATAACTTATTTAACCCTTCTGACTTTCAATTTATTTTAAAATAATAAACATTCAAAGTAAGTTTACAAACATTTTGTGTCAAAAACAGGAAATCTATGGAACTTTCTCAAAATAATATTTGCCATGTAGAAAGATTAAGAAGGGATATACTATCAAAAAGATAATCATCACATGTGATTTGATGATCTGGTTGGAACTATTTTGAGCCAGTTGGATACCACAGGAACCAATTTGAACTGGTTTGATATGTTTGGAAATTCTTATAGACACATTTGAAACCTGTTGGAACCTGTTGGAACCACTTTGGTGATGATGGAACCATTTTGGACCAGTTCTAGCCAGAAAAAAACTGGTTCAAAACAATTCTGACTGAAGAAACCATTCAAACCTGTTCTGACTGGATTAAACTGGTTCTTGAAGAAAATTAAAGCTGCTAGTATTTTATTTATTTATTTATTTATTTTGGATGGTTTTGTTTTATTATTTTTTGGTATATATTTTTATTGTTATTTATGTCTTTTACATTTTGTACTCCCCTTGGGTAACCCACCACCAATTCACCCGTGATCCATCTCCATGGTCCCCGTGTTCTTTTCTACTCCATTTTGTGCCCTTATCCTCCCTTCCCTTTGCCCCCCCCCCACCTCACACCTGTGAGGATGGCACATATTGAAAATAAAGGCAACAACAAATGCTGGAAATGAACGCTTCTACACTGCTGGTGGGAATGCGAACTGGTCCAACCACTATGGAAAGCTGTATGGTGATTCCTCAAACTGCTAAACATGGAGCTTCCATACGACCAGCAATACCACTTTTGGGAATCTACCCAAAGGACACAAAAACACTAATCCAAAAGGATACATGCACCCGTATGTTCATTGTGGCACTGTTCACAATAGCAAAGGTATGGAAGCAACCCAGATGTCCAAAAATAGATGACTGGATCAAGAAGATGTGGTACATATACACAATGGAATACTAGTCAGCATTCAAAGAAGATAAACACATGCAATTTGCTACTGTTTTAAAAAGAAAAATAGTCGTAATGCTTATATGAAATAAATTTAATGTCTGTATACAATACCAACACAGCCAAAACATTCTTTAAGTAAAATCCTTATCCTGAGCTAGACCCTCTCTCCAATTCTATGAAGACTGCAGAAGACAAGGAAGCTACAGAAGAAAATTCTAGCAGAGCCTGGTTCACTAGGTTTAAGGAAAGAAGACATCTCCATAAAAGTGCAAAGTAAAGTAATATATGTGATGTAGAGGCTACAGCAAGTTGTCCAGAAGATCTTGATAAGATAGTTGATGAAGGTGGTTGCACTAAAAAGAGTGAAAATTTTCAATGTAGATAGAACCACCTTCCATTAGAAAATGCCATGTAGGATTGTTATATGTAGAGAGGATGTCCATTCCAGCTTCAAGTTTCAAATGACAAACTTAATCTTTTGTTTGGGCTCTTGCAGCTGGTGACTCTAAGTTGAAGCCAATACTCATTTACTATTCAAGGACCCTTAAGACTTATGTAAATCTACTCCCCACCTGTATTCTCTCTCTATAGAACAATAAAGCCCGAATGACAACACATTTGCTTACAATATGGTTACTGAATATTTTATGCCCACTGTTGAGACCTGCTGCTAAGAAGAAAAATTCTTTTCACAATGTTACTGCTTATTGACGTTGCACCTGGTCACCCATGAGCTTTGATGGAGATGTACAAGGAAATTAATGCTGTTTTTATAGTTGTTAACACAGCATCCATTCTGCAGTTCATGGATCAAGGAGTACTTTCAATGTCCCAATGTTAGTATTTAAGAAATACATTTTATAAGACTATAGCTTGCATAGATGGTGCTCTCTCTCATGGATTCAGGCAAAGTAAACTGAAAACTTCCTGGAAAGGGTTCATTATTCTGAATAACATTAAGAACATTTATGATTCATGGGAGGGGGTAAAATATTAAATTAACGTAAGTGTGGAAGAAACTGATTCCAGTCTTCATGGATGAGTTTGAGGGGTTCAAGATTTCAGAGGAGGAATGTGATAGATATAGTAAGATAACTAGCATTAGAAGTGTACCTGACATACATGAAAAAATGTTCGACATCACTATAATCAGGGAAATGTAAATCAAAACCACAATGAGATACCACCTCACACCAGTGAGAATGGCACACATTAAAAAAACAGGCAACAAATGTTGGTGAGGATGTAGAGAAAGAGGAACTCTCCTACACTGCTGGTGGGAATGCAAACTGGCCCAAACACTATGGAAAGCTGTATGGCTGTTCCTCAAACTGCTGAAAATGGAGCTTCCATACACCATCCAGTAATACCACTTCTGGGAATCTACCCAAAGGACACAAAACATTAATCCAAAAGGATATATGAACCTCTATATTTATTGCAGCACTGTTTTCAATAGCTAAGATATGGAAACAACCCAGGTGCCCAAAAATAGACGACTGGATCAAGAAGGTGTGGTGCAGATATACAATGAAATACTATTCAGCAATCAAAGAAGATAAACACATGCAATTCACAGCAACATGGATGGAGCTAGAAGGGATCATGTTAAGTGAAATAAGCCAGAAGGAAAGAGATAAATATTGAATGGTTTCACTTATAGCAGGAAGATAGGGGACCCAAATAAGAGAGAGACATTCAGCGAGGGAGGGGGAGGATAAAAGCTCAAAGCAGGGGAGAAAAGAGCACAAGGGACTATGGTGATGGTTCACGGGTAAATTGGTGGTGGGGAACTTATGAGGAATACACAATAATGTAAAAGACATAAATGATTAAAAAAAAGTGTACCTGACAATGTAACTAAATTGCAGCAATTTCACAATAAAATAAAGGGGGAGTTACTGCTTATGGATGATCAAAGAAAGTAGCCAGAAGCTGCCTAGATTTATGGAAAGTTTTCAGGTCTCAGTGGTCCTGCTTTGGGTCAACCTCATGTGGCTGGGCATTTACCCACAAGGGAATGGGTAACTCAGGGTGTGTTTTATTGGAAAACTATCATTCTTTCTTCTCTTCTCTTCTCTTTCTAAGCACACTAATCCTATAAATGTTCTTTCACAGTGAAAAAAATAAAAGGTAGTTTCTTGATATGAGGTCTATTCCTGATGAAATGCTTTACACATTATCAAAATAAAAATAAAATATTTAGAATGTTATATAAATTTAGTTGATAAATCAGAAGCAGGGTTTAAAAGGATTGACTCTAATTTTGGAAGTCCTGTCTATAGGTAAATGCTATTAAACAGGATCAGATAAAATAGAGAAATCTTTCATAAAAAGTCTATCACGTATCATTAAACCACAATCAATATGAACATAACTTTTATATATATTGTGAAACCAAAACATTCACCTGACTCACTGTGTTATGGTATTCACTTTATTACTGTGATCTGAAATCAAACTTGCAATGTCTTTAAGTTGTGCTGTGGGTCAGTCAGATAACACTATTGAAAAAACAACAACAAACAGAAAATAACTCCCTCCAATTTTTAACATGTAAAAAAAATCAAGTAAGACTGAGTATAGATTTAAAACTTGTAAAAGAAATGAAAATCACAGATTAGAAAAATTAGTACCATTAAAATGTTCATACTAAAGGGATGTATAGATTCAATACAGTATCTATCAAAATTCTAATGGCATTTTTCACAGAAATAGAAAATATAATTCCAAAATTAATATATAGAAAAAGCCTTCCTAAGTTTGAGGTAGAGATATTTTTCTTATTCGAAACACAGAAGTTTTACCCATAAAGAAAAATTATACACTTCATTATACTTAAGAACCTCAAGTACCAAAAGCACCCAGTATGTTGAAAATATCTCTGAGTAAAGCAACAATGGATGGGTCATTTAAACAAAGCATTGTTATTTATAAGGCTGACTGCAAGGGAAACTGAGAATGAAAAGGCCAGGCACAGACTTCGAGAAAATATTTCAATACATATAATTTACAAAAGGATCACACATGGAAATAAAAATAACTTCTACAATACAAGAAGGAAGTACATATTTCAAAGGAAATATGATAGATTTGAAAATGTATATCCTGATGTAACTATTCAAAAAGGCAATATACATATGAAAAAATGGCCAAACACATCTGTAACTATAAAATTAAAAAATAAAACTAAAATGAGTACTTTACACACCTACCAGAATGACTAATATTAAAAAAAAATGTTTGAACCAACTATTGGCAAAAATATAAAGCAAGAATGGATGTATAAATTTATCAAACTACTTTTAAAAACAAATTATTATCATAATGTTTAAAATATGCATATCATATGAACTGGAATTCTATGTCCACATATATGTACAAAATAAACATATACCTATGAGTCCAAAAGATATATACAACATTGCTTTTGGCTTGTAGCACTATATGAAATTTCCCAAATTGAAAATGATGAAATGTTTCTTAATTAGAATAGAAAAAGAAATTGCTATAGTCATATAACATGATGAGGAATAACATGTAGAGCAACAAAAACAAGTAGCAATCTGCAACATGCAATAATATGGGTAAATCTCACAAACATGACATTGGTTAAAATAATTTAACTACCAAAAAAGAAAAAAAAAGAGGAAGATGGAGAAGACAGAAGGAAGCAAGGGAGGAAGAAAGGAGAGAGAAAAATATGGACTGTATGATTCCACATATGTAAATTCAAAGTAAGCAAAACTATACTACAAGATTGTTTTGGGAAGGAGAGAAGTAAGGAATAAAGGAAGTTTTAGGGGTGCTGATAATGTTCTATTTCTTGCTTTGGGTAGGTATTATATAGGTATGTTCATTTTAATATATCTATATATACAGTTATTTAAAACATTTCCTGATATAGTCTTTCCATAAAAGTTTAACTTAAAATATGATGCATTTAGGAATCATAAACTAAAGCATGTGAAAATCAGGGTTCAATTTCTGGAGAACTACGTATTACCTAATCCCTAATTACCCACTCCCTTTGGATATAGCTTAGTTGGCTTTTTGCTTAGTTTTCATCAAGAGTTTTAATTTTGCTCTTTTCTCTCCTGTTTGAACATAGACTCAACTGGCTTCAGTCCAATAAGCAACTCATTAAGGTTAAAGATCTCTATTCTAAGCATACCTGCTGATTTACAACTTCTCTCAATTTTATGAAGTTTGTGATACTTTTGCTTTTCCCAGCAACAAAAATGATTTTTTAAAAGGCAACTGTAGTCAGAGTAAATAGAGCAAAGAGCAGATGAGTAAGAATTACTTCAACTTTCTTTCTTGAGATAATGGAGAGAGGTGTGGTTAGTAACCTAAATTACAGAATGCTGACAGAGGTACATATGTGAAGAAGAACTTGCAATTCAAGGTAGCCAGTGAAATATGACCAATAGGTAGCTGTAAATGTATGTCAAGTACACAGGAGAACTATTTACCATGGTGGGCTACATTTAGAAGTTACTCATATAAATTGAGATTATGGGATTAGATAAGATTACTCTGAGAAAGCAGGCAGCAAGAAAAATTTACTGGAAGATTGAAGGTGAAATCACAAAACACCCACATTTGAAGAGTAATTGACAGAATAATTAATAAAGGCAATAAGGAGAATGAGAGTGAGTTGTCAGAAGTAGAAAGAACAGCAAGAAAGTGCCTTGGAAGACAGGGACATTTCCAGGAGTTAAAAACAGTTACATTGAAATGTTGCAGACAAAATAGATTAGAAAATAAGTGTGTCCATTGAGTGCAGCATCTAGGACTTCATTGATATTTTGTGAGAATAACTTCAAAGAATTGGGGGAAGACAATGTTTTGGAGAGAACTGATAGTAATTTCAAGCAGCCACTTATTTATTCTTTCAACACACATTTTTTCGGAGTGCTAATCCATGTCAAGCATGAGTTGCATGTGGGCTTATAGCAGTGAACAAATAAATTTTCTTGCCGAATAGAGCCTACTTTCTTCTTGGGAGGAAAAAAAAACATAAATAAACAATAAAGAGATATAACATAAATAAAAATTGAAAAGGTTTCACGGTGGAAGGTGTTTGAAGAGAGAGGAATGAAGGGAAAGCACTATGAAGAACACTAGGAGGAGGTCAGTATGTCAGTGTTTCCCAGCCAGCCTGTGTCTATGGGACTGAGAAAAACAGAGAGGCATGATGACCGAAAGGGAGTGGAGAAAGCAGAGGGTGAGAAGATGAGGGACAAGAGATAAGGAAAAATTGAATCATGTAGGATCTTGCAAATAATTTGGCTGGGAGTTTTTAAGGTATGTGGGGAAGACACTGGAAGACTTTGAACAAATGAGTGCACCTATCTGACTTATATTTTTAAAGAATCATTGTGCTCTTTGGAGGACGGATTTGGAAGCAGTGAATAGAAGAAGGGTAAAATATTATACAAGTAGTTTAGCAGAGGGAAGGGTAAGGTGATGGCTATATTGCAATGAAGGGAAAAGAGGTGATTTTAAATATGACATTTGTTCCATGATCTAGAGAGGGAGAAGCACTGATGAAGAGGTGACTATACAACCAATAAAATGTAGCTGATGTTAAAAAATTTTAAGGTGGAAAAAGAATTAGAGTTGGGTCAAAAGAAGGGTAATTCTCTAAATGAGAGTAATAGGAAAGAAGGGAAGCCAATTTATCTGATTTTATAATGGACTCTTAAGAAACTGAAAAAGTCTTTGTCTATCAGCTTCTATGTTCTCCATGATACAGTAGGAAGAACCAGGAAGGAAAACGTAAAATGCAGTAATCAATTCTGGAAGATGGAAAAATCGAGACTAGAGTCACATTTAGATTGCCAAACATTATTACAGCACATTGAACATGAAGGGAAATGAATGAAAAATGTCTCATCTGATATAATTATTTACTGCCATGTGATTCTGCCCTTATATTGGGCCTTAAAATATTTTTCTGACGTTAAACTTGCTTGATAGTGAATGCCACCAAAAAAAAAAAAAAACTGCACATAGGACAAACTATCATTTTTGGTTATTTACTTCCCTAAAACATGATTTATTTAAAAGATTGTATTAATGGAACAACCCTAGTACTTATGATTATTGCAATATTTCACATCTGTCCCAGGGAAATATTATTTATAGAGAAGAAAAGATAAATGCCCTATGTTTAGATATCATGTCAAATCTCATGATGGAAAACATTTTCATAAAAAGTCTCATTGTATAATCTACTGCTAGTAAATTACTATGAATTCCTGAATTTTATCATGTTACACTGGGTGCTTCAGAAATAAATACAAATGTTTCATTGTTGGTAAGGAACATTGATTGAGTGACTGATATAACCAGGAATAGTCCCAAGATATTTATACTTCAAGTGCCCAGATTCAAACAATAAACATACTGGCCAATATTCTCATTAAAAAAAAAAGTCCTTCCACATTTACTCTATCACATTAGAATTTCCTCAGAAATAGGTACCACATTATAAAACTTAATTACGGAGAAAGATATGACCTCTGAATGAAATACATTGTGTTATAATAATATTTTATACTGATGATATATTTTATTTCTAAGAGCTTAGAAGGAATGCATATAAGAAAATAACTAACCTAATTATTCTTAAATGTATACTTTTGCTTTTTCTAATATTATCTGAATTAGCTTAGAGTAGAAATTATTGTTGATTGGGCACATAGTCAGGTATCACTCAACCTTAAAGTTTTTTTTCAAATTTTTCATTAATTAAAACAAATGGCATTAGCATGAAGATTCCAAGAGATTTCTATTTCCCAGATCATTTGATGTATTTCACTCGCATGCTCTTAAACTTATGCGTAAAGCAGGGGCCTGCCCTCTTCCTAGGAGGAATACAACGATCCATGATAAAGAGATAATGCAAGAGATTCATTTCATTTCATAAAAATATCAATTCAAACAGGCCCCTAAGTTATAGATATCATGTTCCAGAATACACTATCTAAACTAAAATTTAAGTGCACATTTTGTTCAATGTATTTTCTCATTGCTCTCGGCCATACTTTTTGGACAGCTTTGGCAGCATGTGAAAAAATGTGGTCACCCAAAGACCAACCAGTACATCAGGCAAGAATGTGCCTTCTATGTGATCAAAGTTAGAATTGCAAATATGAGTAAGAAGGGAGGTAGCGGTAGTTTTGGGGAGCCAGATTAGCTCTCTCAAAATCCAAATAAAAGATGAAAGGGAAAATGGTTCTAGGAAGGGAGAGGAGGGAACATAATAAGCTCACAAAAATTTCTTTCACCAGGTCATTTTCAGTGGTCTACCCACGAAAGTGTAAGTATATCCCACCTTGGGGACACTAGCAAATATCACTTACCCAAATATATAACAAACTAAAATGTGTGCCCTAGTCAAGAAAAATGCAGAGAACTCTCTCATCTCTGGTCACATGTGGTGAATTGCAGGGTGATGGGGATTATCTTGAGTGGCAGTTGAGTTCTTCAAACTGACTCTCGCAACGTTCCTTGTTCACCAGTTCAGAAATTTTACCCAGATTTTGGCACCTCAACCTTGGAACATTAACATCCCTTCTTTCTAAAAACTGAAACTGTGCAGCTACCACCCTCTCCCCCACCCCCAACAATTCTTTTTAAAAAGTATAAACAGGTTTCACAATTTTCAGAGAGTGCCCTACTAAGCATTCTGGGAAACTAAAGAAAATTGGTAGCTCTGGTCTACTTACCATTGAGTCATCTACCACAGGACAATGACCACAGGACATTTGGTCACACACTCTACATTGGGCCCCAAAATGTAACAAACACAAGTAATAAAAAAACCTTAGTAGGGCCCAAATCTCTGTTATTTATGGTACTTTTAACATCTTCATTAAAATATTACCATTTAACTATAAAAATGAAAGGAGTGCACAGGAAATATTAACATTTATTTTAAATTTTTGCCCCTAACATCTTTCCATTTAATATTTTTTGCAGTTCTAAACTTCCATATATAGTAATAAATATTGGATATTGATTTTTAACATGAATTGACTAGATCTGTTCCATACTGAAATAGAGAAAAATACATGTTTTAGCCTATGTTCCTGCCTTCCCTATTTCTTTCTCTCCCTCCCTTCTTTCTTCTTTTCTATCTTCTGTCCCTCCCTCCCGCCCTCTCTTCCTTCCTTTTTTCGCCTTCTATATTTTCTTCCCTCTTTTCTTTCCTTTCTTCATTTCTTCCTTCCTATCAGTTACTGAAAATATCAAGTAACTTTGCATATTTCTGCCAAGAAACATTACATAACATATTTCTGCCAAGCTCACATTACACTTAGAAACCCCAGTCAATTACCAAATTCACAATTTCGTAGGTTATCTCCATTATCTCCACTTGGAAATTTATTGAAAAAGAATACCCATACTAGTGTAAATATTCATGTCATGAAAGAAAACAATGAATGCAGGAAATGACCATAAAAGTCTACTTTCCCTTGTCTAGAATTCAGAATCAGGTTATAAATTTCAGACACTCTAAGTGACGATTATCATTTTCCCACATCCCTGTTGCCATTGTGGTCTGAAGTAAAAGTAATACTAAACTATAAAATAAGAGGAAAGAAGCCACCCAGGTTCATATTTTCTTATAATAACTATTTTGATGCTCTTTGCATTAAAGTGTCTAGTTTTGTAAAAGCTGATGCTCTGCTAAGTGTTGTCTTCATCTGTTGAGTGATAAAGCAATGCTACTATTTCTTCAACATCATTGATCACTAAGGGGAGAGTTGCTTCATACTTATAATTGTCTGTCTCCTCCCTGATAAGCCAGTTCTCCATTACTCAGGATAATCTTTTGTATGTTTATGACATATCCTTAGCCCAACTTGCACATGTTTATTAAGTATCAAATACATACATTGTAACAGGTACTACATTAAAAAAAAGAAAAATATCAGGGCCTCCCTAGTGGCGCAGTGGTTGAGCGCTGTGCGACAGCGCACGATGCGAGTTCGACCCCCAGCCGGGGAGATTCCCACGAGGTGCGGCAGACCTCTCCTGCCTCGCCCGCTGCTCCCCTCAACAGTGTGCTTCTGATCTGCCTGTTCTGCTGCACTCTGTCTCTGGTGAACCCTCTCGCCGCCCCGCACCTCTGGCCTGTACCCCAGCTTATATGTATAAATAAATAAATCTTTAAAAAAAAAAGAAAAATATCTAATGGTATCACTTATAGGAGGAATGTAAGAGAGCCAAACGAGAAATCAGAAGGAGAAAATAACACACAAAACATACACAAAAGCAAAAACCAACAGGCAAACACAAATAAGAGACGTTCTACGGGGGAGGGTGAGGAAGAGAGACCAAGATAGGGGAGAAAAGAGCACAAGGGACTATGGTGATGGCTCATGGGTGAACTGGTGGTGGGAAACCTATGGGGATACACAATAATGTAAAGGATATAAATTAAATTTAAAAATACAATAAAAAAGGATAAAAAGAAAAGGCAAGTTTCCCTTTTCCCTTAATTTTTTTAAAAACGAAATGTGAAGCAATGGAGGAGAATGTGACAACTAAACATACTGCTAACCAGGAATAAATAAGCCAGGTGAAAAATGAGTTAGTCTTCGAGATTTAAAAAGAGATTAAACATAGAAACTAAACAAAGGGTCGGGAAAATGACAAAACTTGCAAGCTGACCATAGATCTGAGGCATCCAGCAGAGGAGAGGAAGAGCAGACGGCAAAACAGGAGCGAGAAGAGCACAACGGACAATGGTGATGGACCTGGGATGTGATGGTGGTGGAAAAACTAAGGAAACTACACCTGATGGGAGAAAAAAATAGGTAGGAAAATGAACAACGATGTAAGAAAGTAAATAAATTTAATTAAAAAACAGAGACTAAAATTGATTGTTTGCCAGTTCAGAAATTAATTAGTTCATTATTTTGACCACAAAATTTATTTCATTTCTAAAAAAATTTTCATTATTTCTTCATTTCTCATGAAGAAATTCAGACGATTCATCTTGAAAGATGATTTGAGAGGTAAAGAAAAATGGGCCAGATGTTCAGTCTATCTAAAAAGTATGGGCAATGAAAATACATAAATCATATTTGAAGACTGGCAAATCATTACTTGAAGTGAAGACTTTCATAGGTGGAGAGTGGGAGATTATATTAAATAGGTCAGGTCACATTATAAAGGATCTTAAGTGCACTGCCAAGGAATTTGGTGTAAATGAGAAACCACTGAAGCCTTTTGGCAAAAGAATGATATGACTGAAGCAATGTTTCCGGATGGGCTTAGCAGCAACGTGTGGCGCATACTGGAGCTGGGAGATCAGACAATTACTCCTTATTGAGCATTCTCTGTATTATGAAGCTCTGGAACAAGTCAAAATCTCTCTTTTGGAAATCGTTCTTTTGGAATAAGTCAAAATCTCTCTTTTGGAAATCTTTCTTTGGATCAAGTCAAAATCTCACACTTGATAGTGTGAGAGCTCACTATCTCAAATAGCAAGGTTTCCTGATTAGTACATTGGTGAGTAAGTATCTCCACCTGTCAAATAGCACAGCATTAAATTTCTCAACAACGTGATCTCTGCTTGACAGAAGATGTAGATCAGGAAACTTTCACCAAAACTATTCCATATGTTCACAACTGAGCCATCTCTGAATGAGTTGGCCACACCCAGAACACTAGAAAACGTGTTTATCCAAGCAAAGAGTTTGGCAACTCCACGCTGTTTTGCTCTTGAATTGTATGATGAAGTTCATGATTTATAAAAAGTATTGACACGATAATGGATTCCTTTCTAAAGCCAATAGATGTCTTTCTTTCCCCCACTATGTTGAGATAAGGCAGGTTTACATTGCTGTATCTGCTTTGGTGGTTATAGGTTTAAACCTAAATGAATGTATAATTTCACATCCTGCCCCACCTTCCACCTTCCCATCCTTCCACCACCAGTGCCCCAATAATCCTCCACCAGGTTCCACTGGACCCCTTCCTTTCTCCTATGGGAGACGATCTATAACTACATACAGCCTACCTGTCTTATTGTTTTATTGTGAATAACCTAAAATTTGTTTTGAAAACAGGTACATTCATGAAAGTTAATTTTCAGTAATAAATTTTGTGGTCAGCAAAGTTTAAAAATATAGACATTGAAGGAAGTTCTATTGAATGATTAGTCAAATACTTGGCATATATATACAAAATCGGGCATGATTAATTTTCGATGAGTATTATTTAGTGTGTTTCATCGAAGATAACATTCAAAAATAAATCCCACTTTATTATCATTCTATTTTCTGGAATCTAAGGAAATTACATGAGAATAAAGTAAAAATAACTTATAAAGGCCTTCTTACCATATTTAAGGTAAAAATATTTTGAAGAAATTTTCTTGATGGTGGTGTTAAAATATATTTTCATTAAATGGCTTGTAGAGCTCCCCTTCGTAGGAGGTGAACTCTTTTGGTTAGTTGACCAAGACAGATTCAAGTATGTAAGAAGCAGGCTGTGTGTGCTAGTAAGTACATTTTCTACATGTTAAAAGAGAAAAAAATATGCAAGGTGTTTAAGGATAATTGGGACTAGAACTGATGCTGGGGTTTTGAATATTAATGCCTTACAATGATGTTCCATTCACTACCTCAGTTATGACTTTCATTAAGCACCTATTTGACAACTCTCTTAAAGCTTCCTATTTTTATCTCAACATGCTTGGTTTCAAAACAGATTTTTTTCTCTCCTTTTTGCTGTGTACAGGTGATTAACATGCTATATAGAATGGACTTTTTTGTTTAAAAAGGTATCAGGTTTTTGGTCTCTTTGCAACTGGAATCCAACGATACTTTTTTCTGTGGTACTGTATATTGTTAGGAAAAATTTCAGAGCTTGCCTCATTTAACTTAGATTTTACTGTTGCTGGCGTGGGTTTTTTTTTTTTTTTGGTTGATAATTAAAAATCACAGATGATGAATTCAGTGGTTTATAGAATTTTAAAATCCTTACTTTGTGGCACAAGTAAATAAATGTGTAAAATGTGTGAAGTTGAATTATGTACTAAAGAGTAGACAATTAAAATGTTAGCATTATATATGAATGTAATAATAATCTCAATGTGCATAATTCTAAGATTTTGATAAATTCCCTTGAAACTTTTTGTTTTTCCCTTTTATTACTCATTTATTTGATTTGGCTTTATCTCAGGGATTTTACTATGACTTCCCCAACATTCACTGCATCTTAGGTAAGAGATGTTATATAGGCATCTCTTAGGTAATTTTTTCTTCTCTTGCTATTACATTTTCTTTATATGAACATTGATTATGCAGTGATCTAACTGAACTTAACTGATAATTTTGTCCAAATTCTTATAAATTGCTGAAGACACATCTGTAACATATTGTTCCAAATATATTTCCAAATATATTTTAAAACTCTAACAATAAAGTCAGTTTAAATATAGTATGTGATATTCATGTTCATATTTCTTGAATCATTTTAATGGAATCTTTTACGCACATAATTGTCAATCTTGAATCTAAACCATTTATTGACATTTTATTCTAAAATATACTTTCAAATGTGAGCACAATTAAGTAATGAATCATTCATTCATTACTGTGATTCCACTTAACAATAGAAAGGCAATTATTCTTCTTTGGTCCAGTATTTTTGTTAATAAATATGAATTTTGTTTTTATTCCTTCTTTTTTATTATATGTTAAACATTGTTATTAAAAAAAGAAGAAAATGCAAACAATTATCTGTTGATACTTATACTAGGAGATCTGAGTTGACAAAATGGAATAAAATCAACTTAAGAAGAATATAAAGTATTTTTGCAAACAAACAAAAACATCCTTTTGATCATTATTTTGATCATTTTGATCATTATTTTACAGGTTAGGTGCTTTAAAGGAATTAACTGATAATAATTGTTATTAATTTTTATTTATTTTAGATTTTTAAATTTAACACATAGTGTGTGATATTTACTGTCAGGTTTTAAATGCTGCTTTCTACAGCATGGTTTGGAGGACTTGTAACAACTCTGGGATCAGCAGTCTGATTCTTTCCACATTAATTGTGAGGAATCTAAGCACTGTGAGAGAAGGCAAGACGTGCAGTGGCCACTAAATGGCCACACTGGATTCAAGCACAGTCAAAACAGACTTTTGTTTTTAACATTAACCTGCGTCATATTCTTCACACATTCAAATTGCGGTTCTTTCTTAATCATGAGTATATATACATATAGATATAAATTGAAATTTTATACTTGCATTAATATATTTGTGTATACCTCACACATATCATATGTAACCTGTATGTTTGTGTACCTTGGAGATCCAAATTAAGAAAAATCAAAATCTTACAACCAGACTTGATTTTTCCCTATGGGATAATTTTTTGTTTTTGTTAGTTTTGTTTTATCTTTTACTATTAATCGTGGTAAGGTAAACATAATATACAATTTACCATCTTAACCATTTTTATGTGCACAGTCCAGTGGTGTCAGATAGATTCACATTTTTGTGTAACCAATTTCCAGAATTCTTTCGATCTTGCAAAATGAAACTTTCTATTTCTTACTCCCTCCAGTCCCTGGCAAGCACCATTTACTTTCTGTCTCTCTGAATTTGACTCCCCAATGTAACTTATGTAAATGTAATCACACAGTGTTTATTTTTTTGTGGCTGACATTTAACTTACCATAATGCACTTAAGATTCAACCATGTTGAAGAATATCAGAATTTCCTTCCATTTCAAGCCCGAATGATATTCTACTGTATGTATATATTGTATTTTCTTTTTTCACCCATTGATGGATGCTTGGGTGCTTCTTTTTATTTCTTTTTGAAAGAATTTAACATTCCACGTGGCTCAGCTGATGCATGAACATTTCTTAGAATACAAATTTTTACCACAAATTATATGTACCCAAATTAGAGCCTCACAAAATACTGGATAAAATGGGGTGAATGCAGATTGAGATTTCTATAATTCACAAATATTTAGTAATGGTTTTTAAGTCAAATGGATGTTGCAAGATTTGAAAAAAAAAAGGAATAGTATTAGTTCACCTTTAGGGTAATTCATCAATAATGGTTTAATGACATATTTTCCTGTCCTGTTAAATAGCAGCAGACACCTACATACACCATAAGTAGACTTCCTAGTAATAGAACTTTAGGGGGTTCCTGAGACCATTTTCCATATAGGTGTCTTTGGAAGCATTCCACATCAACAAGCAATTCTACAGATACCAACAGGGTAACTGAGAATTTAATTTGATACTGACATCATCTACCTGGGGGTTACATCAGATTCCAAGGTTAAGTGCACAGTCTCCCAAGACCATCCTCCAATTTAGATACTACTTGTAAGTCCGGGTTGTTATCTTTGCTTCTGACCAACAGGTTATACACTGCACCACGACTTCAGTACTGATAGGCAACCCAGGTTATTCCCTGTGCTTCTGACTAACTGGCTACAAATCAGAGGTTCCCACAGTCCTCTCTTAAGGTTTGATTAATTTGTTAGAGTGGTTCACAAACTCATAAAACCTATTAATTCACTAAATCACCAACTCATTACAAAAGATACTACTGAGGGACGGCCAACTGGATGATATGCATAGGCCAAAGCGTAAGGTAAGAGAATAGAGCCCTCTCCAGTGTCCCATTCTCCCCAAGTTTCCACATGTTCATCAACCCAAAAGCTCTTAGAAGTCCCTCCTTTTCAATTTTTTATGGAGGCTTCATTACTTAGGCATGACTGATTAAATCATTCATCACTGGCAACTGAACTCAGTCTCTGGTCTCATCCTCACCCTCAAAATCAAGGGCTTGAACTCAAATTTCCAATTTCCTAATGACATGGTTGGTTCTCCAGGAAACCAATGTTCATCCTTAAGTGTTTCCTCAAAAGTTCCTCATTCACCTAACAACAAAAAAATGCCTTTATCACTCTCCATGTTCAGGTAATTCCAAGGCCTCTGGGAGCCGTAAGACAGGAACTGCGGCTGAAGACCAAATATGCACAAGAAACATATTTGGTCGCCTCCTCTTTAATCGGTGCTCCTTCCCCAGGTGCACTCCTTCTTCAAAGGCCACATATATATGTTTTGGACATGGGCACTGAGTCATAATTTTCTCTGTAATCCTAGACTTTATTTTCAAAATGGGAATTTCTCAGGGAGCGACTTGTATGCAGTATGCTTTTGGAAAGTTCTAAAGGTTAAGTATAGTATCAATGAATTTTAAAGCCGAGGGACCTCTGAGTTGTCCCAAAGTATCTATTCATCATGAGTCTATCATTTCACCCCAGGGCTCCACTAAATATATTGCATATAAAAAGTAATCTCTTTTTCTAGTTTTGTCCTCCTAGGACCTACTTCAAAATCTGCACTGTATTTCCAAGAAACACACTCTCTTTTCTTATGCCATCCAGTTTCAGACTTTCATCGTGTTATTCCTGGCAGTAAAGAGATAGTAGCTTCAAAACTGGATACACAAAATGCTTCCTCTAAACTCCTTACTCCTTTAGTTCAGTTAGACCAAGTTCATAAGAACAGACAAGACCTGCACGTGTGGTGGGCATGTCAGCAATATTTCCAGTCCACTTGGTTAACTCAGTTAGATTGAATCTGAAAGAAAGTCAAATTGCCTTGAAAGTAAACAAGTAAGTGCAGCTGACCACAGATATCCTGCGAATTGAAGGGCTTCTTTGCTTCTTGTACAGCTCTAGCAAATCACTTATATTTAATGATCAGATTTGTGATTTTAAATCCATTTAAAAATGTACTATTGTACTAAATGTACTATTTTAAGGCAAATGTTATGAAGTGGCATTTTAGTAGTGTACAATAAAATTTCATTTCTTAAAGCATGGATTTTATCTCCCCAGTCTGAATTTTCTTTGTGCTACTTCTCCTCATACTGACCCTCATCTCCCCCCTGGATCTTTATGGCTACCACTTCCCTCCAAATCACACTTAAAAAACAATTGTAAATACATTTCTAGGTACTTACATGCCATTTTCATTTTTCTTTCCATGAAATAATCCCCTTTACCACTTTTTTCTGCTTAGTCAGCCATTGCATAGGTTATGATGAAATGGTAGAAATATTTTTATTGGAAGTCAGTATCCACTCAAGCGACTTGCATAATGGTCCAACATCTGCAATGTAAGAGTCAACTATTATCAAAAAAATAAAATCATCAATTAGCAGACTCCAATATAGCAGAATCCCCAACTCCTTTCTGCCCAAACCAGGATCTCCTAAAAGTTTTCTCTTAGAAAAAGCTTATTTCACCACCAAACCCATGCATTGGCTTTATGAGTACCAACTTGATTACAAGTATCTGAATGTAAAAAATTCCAATTTATCAAATCATTATCTTTCAGGTATAGCAGTGAGAAAACCTATTACCCTGACTGACTCTTCCAGGGTGCTGAGAATCAAATATTTTTTTGAACCCAGTGTAGTTTCCTGGGGTGTTTTTACAAACAGCCTTAATAAAGTAGCTATGGGATAATTCAGCACTTAATTGGACTAAAGAGAGTCAGTCAATTATAGATCCACATCAGAAGACAGATCAAGAAAGGCTTCTCTTAAAAAGTGGCATTCACATAGTTGCAATGCTTTAACAAGCTATGCCTTTGAAAAACTATTGTAAAGAAAAAAAGATTATTTCTGCTAGTGGCCTGGAGATTATTATACACTGTTGATTTGCTTATACGTGGGAATGTTGCTGTAACATAATTCCTTGATAGTGATTTGTCCCAGGAATGAACAAAAATTACTTTAAATGTATTTACATGACAGTACCTTGTGCAGTCATTGTTATTAACAAACATTTCCAAAATGCTGACTGTGTGTGCAATACTGTGCTAGACTTGTCATTAGCTGTTTCTACCTACAGCCATTTCCAAAAGAAAGCCTCCTTGATTGATGATCCCCATAGGAAAGAACAAACATTTTAAGCTGCACTTTTCATGGTTGATAGCTACGACTTTACTGCACAGATCTGAGTGTCCTCATTTTGCTGTGTGACAGTGAAGAGTGTTTTTCTCCCCGAGTAAAGATTTAATTCAATCTATAAATGAATAAAAATGAGGGAAAGCTCATTAGCAAATATTATTTAAAATATTCTTTTATATAGACACTTTCCACAAAAGTATAATCATTGTAAAAAACACAGACTTAATTTTAATGTATTCAATTGTAAGATGAGCTAAATTAAGAATCAATGTAGTTTTAATTGCTTAGGGAAAAAAGAAATCAAGAGAGAGAATATTGCTTTAAACTAAATGATGAATAAAATCCGAGGAATTCGACTAATATCACAAAGGTACGTCTAGATTGTATTAATCTCATCGGTTTTAAGTATAAATTAACTTATTCAACATCTTTTTATGCAGTTGGAAAAAAAGAGAGAGAGGGAATGCAAACATGAGCAAGTGAATTGCTAATTTCAAAACTTTTTATAGCATTTATATTTGGAAGTTTATACAAACTTCCAGAGTCACTTAGACATTTACAGGTTTGGCATCCCAGCAATGAGCTGAACACTCCATAAAGCAATTAATTAGTTAAACTCTAAAGTTGTTACTACAACCTGAGAAGTCATTGGACTCCCCTATCATCCACAGCTAAAAGGTTAACAAATAAATTACTATGTTAATAAATTCACTGCAATGGCCTGTAAGAGTATAGGGTTGCCCAAGAGCCTATTTTACCTTCAGAACACCTTTGTACATAAACAGACTCTGATTCATTGTGAAAAGAGTCAGGTACATGGCAACCCCTATCCATAGGTGGGCAATCTTTTATTTTCTGTAATGTAGACCAACAACTAAGACACAACAATAAATTTACTTTTAGACATATAACAATGTCAAGGGTATAGGCGATTTTACTATGATAATTATAGTTAATTTCACTCTGAAAGTAAAAGTTATAACCCTTGGGGTAAACATACATTGAAGTTTTTCAACAATTTTTTGATTGTACTTTGGATTCCATGACTTTAACACTGGTCGTTTATTGGTATAACAAAACAGATCTTTATTTGTTCTGCTACTTCATCCTTAAATAATGCTTGAAGGTTATTAAGCTACTTTTTAGTGGATTTAAATATTGCTGAGGATGACAGGTCTAATTTAATTAAGTTACAGAAAAAGTAAGCGGAGTCGAAATTAAAAGAAGATAGCACCAACTTCAGTTGTGGATTTTTTTTTCTTCTTTTTTCTTTTCTTTCTTTTTTTTTTTTTTTTTGTTGGAAGGTCAAGAACCTTCAGGCATGAAGTTTGATGCTTGCCTTGTCCATCAAAATGTGTGAAAAGCTAGTGGATTTGTCTTTTCTTAATCACATTAAAAAAAAAAAAGCAGTACCAGTAATATTATTTGTGCATTGTATCTTACATTAGTATGCCATCCTTACTTACAAACTTAAAAAGCAGCAACAGTAATGCTGGAAAAGATTCCAAATGTAGTTTTCTCTTTAGATAAAGCAAACTATACTACTTCATTAATGTTTCACTCCAAAGGAAATTTTCAAAATACCGTTGGCAGGATTTAAAAAGTGCTGGAGCTGCATCTTTAAAGTGGGCTTTTTTTAGAAACCATCACATAACTACAGATAAACTTTATAGTCATTCTTTACTGTTTACTAACTATATAGAAAGGGAGTGTTTAAAAGCTCAACGACTCTCCTATTGCAGTTTCAGAGACTACCTTTCTCCAAGGGTAAACAGAGTAATTAAGGTAATTATTGTTCGGCTCCTCTGGCAGCAAAGTACATGTTTATTTTAAGCAATAGATGTTCAAAAGATGTTTGAAAACGTATGACTCCACCTGAACCACAGCTTCATAAGAGAAAAAAAAAAAAAGCAGCAAGATTTTTACAAGCCTCCAGCAGCTTTTCTTGCCCATGTAAATAGTTTGACTGCTGAAGAGCTGAGTCATTGGTTTTTCCAACAATCATTTCTCACTAAGTGAAAGAAAACAATCCTTATTTTTTTTCCAGAAGCCAAAGCACTGAGGCTGTTAATTAGAGTATCTATGGGTGGCATTTGAGATGCTAGCAGGCCAAATAGTCTACACTGTGGGTAGGGGATCAAATTAATCTCAGTGAGAAGCTACTGGCATATAGCATGCCAGCAATACCCCCAGCCCATTTGGGGTTGCAGGATCAGGAATGTGAAGGACTATTAAACACTCTGTAAAATGCTCACAACAGATCACATAAAGCCACACAGTGCAGGTGTTCTGTAATTGGAAAAAATGCTCTGTGTTCAATGGCCCCTCAAATTCACCCTTTTCTCAGGCACTCCTTAGGGTTTTACAAAGCAGTTCAGGGAACCTAAGTGCTGACTGGGCTTTCTGGAGAATTTGGCCTGCACAATTTGTATAAAGTCAAGAGATGAACATTTACCTAAGGAGCTGACGTTCAATCAGGCAGGTAGGCATCAACGGCTCCTTCTACAAACATGTTTGAGATCAAGGATCCTAACATGAATTTATGCACGAGGAATTAAAGAATAATTATATGAAGAATACATTATCCATGTTGCAAACTGCTTCATTTGCAAAACTATTTTACAACTTTGAGCTAACTATATTGGCATAATAGTCCATAGATTAACCCAAAGAACATAACTGCATGCTTTGTGTGAATACTTATCATATTGACTAAACGTCTTCAGTTGCTGAATGTTGACCTAATTTCTGTTATTTCTTCAGTTAATGTACTAATAGGAATTTCAAAGACCAGCAAAGGAAGACCACCTGTTGGGCATTGATCAGGCAGAGAGCTTTACCACTTTTGCTGGTTCTCTCCTTAGTGGTGTAGAACTCTGTGAGCCAGGCTCACCGCCCGCTATGAGCAGCATCTCTTCTCACTCTGTTCTTACAGAACTCTGCAATCCACTGCACCGCTCAAGGCAGAGCGACTTGTATTTGAGAGAAACTTTTTTCCATCCTAAATGCCCCCTAGCCTCCTTTTCCAGTTGCAGGTGACAAGTCCATGAAACCAGAAGCTGTTTTCTTACATAGCCATTTGGACTCACTTGTCTAAGGGCAGACAACCATCTTCGTTGTGCAGTGGAACTACTCATGGGGAGAAATATGTCAGCACTAAAATAAACTTCATTACTGAGAGACTTCTCACCAAATGAGTCGTTTGCTTTAGTGCACATGGATAGGGTGGGATATGATGGGGTGAGATGGGATGGGATGGGGTGGGGTGGGGTGGGGTGGGGAGAAGCAGGGAGGGTAGACTAGTATGGGATAGCATGTAAAGTTCAAAGACACCAAATATTAGAACATGGAATAGACACGATCCACTGCAAATCTTCCCAACTTTTCCTTCCAGAAATTAGAGATTAGAATCTGAGACCCTACGTGATTTGTCACACTATCAATTAAGTGTAAATAGTGGAAGAATTGGAAATTAGCTTAGCTAAAAGGAAAAATAAAATGAAAGCAATAATCAAAGCTAGATAAGATGTCATCCATGAGCACCTCGAGCTCTCTGTATAAATCGAAAACTGTGGTACATACAATTAAAACAACGATAACATATTTATTTTGATAATGAGGTTCTCTTTGGGGAAGTGTCTAGTTATCTTTAGGGAGTGTTATAGTATGGCCAGGAACTGTCATTATATTTTCTTATTTTGCCAGTGAATTTTGCCAGTGAATTTGGAGAAAATCAAATTAAAGTACCTAAAATTTTGTTCAAAACTGACTTCAGCACCTGGAAGGGTTAACATATGTACTAGTCTCTTTTTATAATATTGAACCTAATAACGTATATATCATGGTGCTTTCCCACGTAAACATTACTTTCCTTATTACGATGCCTGGTAGAAAGGTTATTAGTATATGAGACATGTGGTTCTGTATGCATGCCATCTGTCTAGCAAGGCATTGGTACAGATGTATTGAAAGTGTATTTATGAATATGATGCACAGGACTGAAGAACAACAGATTGATTTCATTGCTATCAATGCCATTAGTTTCACTTTATATTAGTGCACATATTCAGTTTACTGCCATTTTTTGTAACTAGAAATTGTAACTTCTCATTTTTAATTGATAAATTACAGATTTACCTTAATTTTCTGGCTCAGATAATTTGGCAAAAAAGGTTATAAACATCTCACTGTGCTTACAATAATGTAAAACATCAATAATAATATAGCAGTGATTGTTAAAATATATCAACTTTTATAGGATAACAACATTTAAAAGGCACTGCTCAAATTAAAATCTTAGGGTAATAATTCTTGTAAATCATAATTACCATAAGATTTTTAAAAGGGTAAATTAAAGAATTCCAAGAGTATTTCCATGTTATAATTTTAACAACAGGCATGCTCATTTGGTACAACAGATGAATTCTTATACAGCTGTTTCTTTTTTCTTTTCTGGTAAATTATTCTTAAGTTACATACGAGTACCTGAGGGAAGACTGCTAATTGAAGGTATTTGATAGTGAATTTGCTAATATAAAATTTGACTAATGTCTTCTTGTTAATGTGGATTTTGCTTATAAAGTTAATTTTAAAGTTGATTCAAATTGGTTACACTTGTTTATGTATGATGGTGCTGCTTTGTTTAATGAAAAAACTTCAGCTAAAAGATAAATATAATCCTTATCACTTAAAACTGATGATTGCCAAACTGCCCAAGGTTCTATTTATCAAAGAGGTATATCATTCATTAATAGCTTGCACAGGGTCAGTGTTTGACACAAGTATTTTCTCAGCCAGTGTTTAGTTGCTAATACTATAAACAAGAGTTGGAGAAATAAAGAAAAAGTGTAATCCTTGTGTTCTTAAAAACATAATTTAAGAACTTGAAAGTCACTACTACAGATGATACAAGAAGATTAAAGTAAGTCCTTTAAAAATAAAAATATATTTTTTGCATCAAAACACAGTTATTCTACTGAATAAGAAGATATTTGTAATATCTAACTAGAAGTTAATAGGCACAATATACAAAGAACTCAAAATACTAAACAACGAAAACACCTGATTAGAAAATTTGCAGAGGATCTGAATAGACACATCTCCAAAGGAGACATACAAATGGCCAATATTCACATAAAAAGATATTCATCATCTCATTATTACAGAAATGTAAATCAAAACAATAATGAGTCTATCACCTCACATCTGCGAGAACAGCTATATTCCACAAAAGAAACAAGTGTTGGAGAGGATGCTGAGAGTAGTGAACCCTTGAACACTGTTGGTGGGAATGTAAACTGGTACACTTATATGGAAAACTGGTGCAGTCACTATGGAGGTAACTTAAAAAATTAAAAATAGAAATTCTGTATGATCTGTGTGTTTATCTGAAAAATACAAAGCACTAATTTGAAGAAATATATGCATCTCCATGTTTACTGCAGCACCATTTACAACAGCCAAAAACAGAAACAACATAAGTGTCCACTGATTGACAAATAGATAAAAATGATGAAGTACATATACACAATGGAATATTATACAGCAATAAATAAGATGAAATTCTGCCATTTGTGACAATATGGATGAACCTAGAAGGAATTATGCTTAGTGAAATAAACCAAAGACAAATACTGTATGATTTCACTCATATGTATTATAAAGGGAAAATAAATAGATTAACCAAATAAAATAAAAGTAAACTTTTGGACTATAAGACCAATTAGTGGTTACCAGAGGGAAGGGGAAACTGGGTTGGGTAATCACATAAAATGGGACAATGGTATGGTGAAGGATGGATTTGGGCTTTAGCAGTCAATTGTATGCAGTATTCACACATTGATTCTCAAAGATGAAAAAAAAATGAACCATATATTGTTACAATGCCATATTTTATCAGTACAAAAATTTTCAAAACTGTATTTGTCTTTCTAAAATTTCAAAATCATTTATCTTACTTTATGTGCACATGTATAGAAATATATAACATACAGTGAAAATGTTATAAGCAGGTTCTGTGTATTTGCATGTAAGAAACAGAGATAATGCTCTATGTATTCTTTTGTAACTTGCCAAGTGACTTTTCCATTACTACTATGAGATACTTTTGAAGCAGTATTATAACATGAACATGGTAATCTTTAGAATTTACTCAATACACGTACACACAAAAAGGTTTAGATAATTTTGAACACAAAAGTACTTCATTCATCCAAAATAAAGTAAAAACTAGATTGAGACAAAGAGGAAGTAAATGTAAAGAGGGGAAGACTAAAACCAATACATATCAATCACTATCTCAACTAAAACACACTGAGCACAGTGAGGAAAAACCAGAAATATACATATGATGATAAAGAAGTTAATCATTTTGAAGACAGAACTCAAGCTAGCAATGTACTTACAGATACACACTTTAAATATAAAGAAACAGCCAAGTGGAACATACATGAGAAGAAAAATACAGACCAAGAAATCAACAACAAAAAAAAAATCACTGAGCATTAGCAAACTGCTGTAACTATTCACAATTCAGAAAAGGAGACTGCAAAACAATCATTATCACCAAAACTAAAGGTAAAAATTTCATGATCACAAAACTGCAATGAAACTGGAGGTCATAAATAATTTTAAATATATCACATAAAAGCATTTTTTTTAAAAGTGTGAAGCAAAACTTTCAGAACTAAGAAAAGGAATTAGACAAATAGAGATTTTAATACCACTAAATTAATTAACAGAAAGAGGTAAATAATATTATTGATGATTCAAACCACTAACTGTTTGACATTTATAGAACATAATACCACAAGTTCAGAATACATACATTTAGTTTTTATAAATGTATTTTTATTAAAGCAACAATGGCTTACAACAGTCCACATATATGATCAGACCTCTTCAGATATGTTACCACACCCCACTTGCCACCAAGTCATCCACAGTTTTTGACCAAAGTTCACTGTGGCCCCTCACACCTTGCTCTCTACCCTTCCCCAATTGAACATGTAAGTTTCATCAAGATTCAAGCCTTAAACCTGTCAAGGATCAAAATTAAAAAGTGTATGTTCTGACTCTTACTATTGCAGTACTTAAACCAACATAAGAAATAGATAATTCCCAAATACTTGAAAACTGAACAATACAGTTTTAAATTACCCAAATCAAAAATGAAAACACAAGAGAAATTATTACAAATGTCATGCTTTGTTATTTTGAAACATGTTAGAAGATATGTCTAAAAAATTATCTAACTTTAAACTTTATAAAACTATAATAAAAAGAGCAAATTATACAATGGAGGCAGTAAATATTTAATAAAAGTAAAAATGGAAATAACATAGAAAACCTGACAATGAAGAAAATCAACGACAAAATGCAATGTTTTGAAAGGATTCACAAAATTGATCAACACTTAGCAAGACTTACCAAGCAAAAGAAAACAAAATAATTTGCCAATATGAGCAATGAAAAAAGGGACATCACTATATATAACACAAACGTAAAAATCTTGATGTTAATAAATTCAATAAATTAAATTAAAAGGAAAAATTGCTTTTAAAACACCAATTACTGTATCTGACACATCAAGATATAGAAAATGTGTATATTGAGTTCGTAAGATAAAACTTTCCCACAAGTAAAATATAGCTGTGAATGACCTAATTGGTAAATTCTATCAAATATTTTTTGAAGTAATATCAATCTTACTTATTCCTTTAGAAAATAGTAAAGAAAGGAAAAATTCAAAACTTCTCTAGTAAAGCCATCACCCAAAAGATATCAAAACTGACAAAGATGTTAAGAGAAATGAAAATTACAAACCGGAATGTATCAAAAATGTAGACTCAAAGCATTACATACATGAGGAAGAGTACAACAGCCAAATGAGGTTGATTTCAGGATCTAAGCAAGATTTTTTAAGTATTCAAAAATCAACCAATATGTTTACCATATTAGCATAATAAAGGAAAAACCTATTACATGTTCGAAAAGTGAAGAGAAATAATTTTATAAAATTATTATATATTTCTTAACATCATTAATAAAATAGTAATCAAAGGGGAATTCCTTGACCTGATGAAAGTCATCTAAAGAAACTCTGTAGCTAACATCCTACTAAGTAAAAATTTCTGTATCCCTAAAATCTATCCAGCTTATTATACATAAACTCCAAAAGTATGTCTGGCCAAATATTTTAATGCTTTATGTGTGTTTTAGAATAAGTTGTATTCATCATGCTTGGTCAAAGTGTATATACAAGTAGGCTTAAGAATCATGTCATTCAAATCACCAGGTCTTTAGCTTTATGAGGGCTAGGCATCTGATTTTCTAAGAGATGTTTTTTATATCGCCTAATTTTATTCTATAATTTTAAATTTCTGTATGTAATTTTGCCAATATTTGCCTTATGTTATTAAATGCACTGTGTTTGGATTATAAAAGTAGCCACAAATGCTTCCCTCACTGAACTGACATCTTTACAAGGATGTAGCACATCCTTCTACAGAGAGATGGAGTCTTTGTCCACCCATTGAATTTGATTTAGTCATAGTTTTGATATATATATGGGACATTAAGAAAATGACAAAAGCAGATACTTGGAAGTCACCAGTGCATGGATCTCCCCTTCTTGCTACTCTAGGGAATCTCTGTTAATAATATTATGTGAAGAGCCAAGAGAAGTTTGCTGTCTGAAGGAAAAGCAAGTGCTCTGTCATTCTGGTGACTCAAGCTGAGAACCAAAAGGATGAACCCAGCTCAAATGGCCAGCTCGCTGAATCATTAAAAAAAAAGCCAATAATTCTAATAGTCTTTTGTTTTGGAAAAATATATTTATTCATACAAGATTTTATATTAACAATTTTCAATCATAACACCAAAAAAAGTTTGAGAATCTGTTAGAATAAACTAATCTTAGAGTCAATTCAGAAAATTTTATTTTGTTTTCATATATTTTATCTAATTACTTCCTAGTAATTTAGTCTGTATAATTTTCTCAAAATTGTTTTCCAGCTCACTAAATCTCTTTTTAGTTGTTTCAGATTTATTCTTTAATCTTTCTATTGAGTTAAAGTCTAATAGCTTTTTCATCGAAATATATATATATGTATTTTTTTTTACATTCTATATTCTGTGACCTATATCTGCACTCTATAAAGTCCTTGGTGTTAAAAATCTAACAGGTCTTGATGGTTTCCTTTTTAATTGTTATATTCTGTTTCTCCAAACCTAATTCTTATGAACCCTGAAGGCTGGGATAATGGTATTCATTAGAAGGACATTGCTTTACTCATAAGAGAAATGTGGAGAAAGCTATCTACCTGAGACCATGTCAAGCTAATATTTAGAGTTGGGATTTCCCTGATTGTGCAGGGAACTTAAATGAAGTCACAGACACTTATGAGAAAAGACCTAGTCAATTCTCAGAGAAAAATTAGTATCACCATTTTTTTTTAACCTGGAACCTGCAAAATGAAAAAAAACAAAACTATTTGCCTGGATTAATTATATTTATTTCAAAGAGGACTGTTCTTTGACCAGAACTTCTATGAGGTTATGGCATATTAAAGTGTCCCATGTTTATGCAGCAGTCTCAGATTTATATTCTCCCCTTAGTCAGGTCTAAAATTCTAGTGTCCCATTGCCATCAAAGCTCTCTATTCCTGCCAAAGTCCTTTAAATTCAGGGCTGCCCCAGTCTCTATATTTATTTACCACACTAATATCAGCTTACATTTTTTAGGAGGAGGCCTTCAGGGATCTCCATCACCTTTTTGTAAACTCAGCAAAGCATTTAAAAGTTTATGACTGTAATTTATCCAGCATCTGTATGTTATATGCCAGACAGGCATTTCAAAATATCTGCTTTGCCATTCTGATGGAAATGTAAGTCTGGCCTTAGGTACTTTCTGTAATAATTTCTTAATTATAGAAAGACATCATTCAAGGATAAAAACTAGACAGATGTCTAAGTTGTGAAGACTAATTTTTCTGAAAATCTGACACACAAGATAAAAGTTAATCAAGAGTCTCTCATTTCCAAAATTATTTCATAGGAGTTAGGCTAACTTGGAAGCTGCTTGGTTACAGGCAACCAGAGAAGAGTGGAAAATTACTGTTTCAGGAATTTGGGCCCTAGGAAATATGGCTCAATATGTACCTGTTTTACAGAAAAAATAAATTTATACAGCTGTGAACAAAACCACTATAATTTGCAACACTCCCTCATTTTCTGAAGTATTCTATTTCTAAGACTTTATTTTGCACTGAGTCATATGGCTCATCAGAAGAAAACAAACATTCCTGCTCTCCCCTACTGTATTTTAAACTAAGTGATATGTTGGAAATTATAGTGCTGACAAGCGTGATAGGATTAGAATGCTGACACATGGATAATCCAACTGTTTCTTTTAGCCCATTCAGCTCATGTGGTTTGGTGTAAACACTGTAATATCACCTGCCTCCTTCTGCATGCCCATTAAAAAATGAAAATAAATCCTGGCTTACTTTGACTTTAATGGTTATAATGTCTGCATTTTCTATGCTCCACTGTCATAGCACTGCTCCAATTCCATTCAAAGTATAGCCTTCTGAAAACTTTTTTTTGAATGCAGCTTTTTTCCCTCTTTCTTCGGTGCACGACTAGGGATTTTTCTAGTTTTCAGTCAATGAGCATGGCCCATCTACTGCAAGCATTGATTACATGATATGTGGTGGAGGAATAATGAGGTAGTTCGATTTCAGAGTATCTCTTTAAAATATTACTAACATAAAACAACCCTGGCCATTAAGGGTTCTTTTTAAAGTTATATTTTCAATGAAATGTGAAATCTGAAAACTAGAACATTTGATAACACAAATAATAATAAAAAAAATTCCTTGAAGCATTGACGTCAATGAAATAAGAAGAAACATCTATTCTATTAGCTAAAATTTAGGTATTACATTTACCTTAGTATACAGAGAGCTCAAAAACACTTTTCACAGTAGGGCAAAATATATTATATGATAGCTTGAATAGGAGTGAGTTTCTGCTGAATGTTGTAGTTTTATGCCTGGATATGACAGAAGAGTTCTAATACATGAAGATAAATCATCGAGGAAGCCACTTCTACTCCAAGATGGAGAGCCTCCATCCTTAAACTGTTAAGACAGCTCTGGGTATACAGGTCTTTGGGGATTTCTGGTACTTTCTTGAGGACTCAGCAATGAATTCAAATGCTTACGACTATAATTTATCCA
Organism: Scalopus aquaticus; assembly: GCA_004024925.1. Taxonomy (NCBI): domain Eukaryota; kingdom Metazoa; phylum Chordata; class Mammalia; order Eulipotyphla; family Talpidae; genus Scalopus; species Scalopus aquaticus. Next base: position 297,982 of record PVIJ01000339.1, read on the forward strand.
GCATATGTGTGTTTTATGGCAAAGGGGCATTTTAGAACATGTGTTCTGCCATTCTGATAGAAATGTAGCCTGGACTACACTGCCTTTAAGTTTTGTTTTAAAATAATTTCTGTGAAATAATGAGAAATACATAGATTGGTCTCTATCCTCAGTTCCCAGGACAGAGTCCCTAAAACTCTTAAAAATAGGGTGCTAGGAGAATCATCTGTTCTACTATTTGGTCTTTGACCCTGGTTCCCGGTTCCAGGTTCCCTGGTTCCTCTGGAATTTCCTGGGTGATAGGAAAGTCTTTTGTTATCACCCTTTGTCCTCCATTCGCTGGAGAAAAGAGGTACTAGAATTGAAGTTAATAATGAATAATGCTATGTGATACAACCTCCAGAAAAATCTCCGAAATACAGGGTTTGGAGAACGTCCAGGTTGGTGAATTTATGTACATGAGAGCAGTATAGCAAATCCATTGAGACCCAGGTTCCTGGGTTCTGGACCCTTCCAGAACCTATGCATCTCTTCATCTAGTTGTCCAATTTTACCTTTTATCATACCTTTTGTAATAAGTCAACCATGGTAAATGAACTATTTTCCTGGGTCTACAAACTGTTCTAGCAAATTATTAGGGGAACTTTAAGGTCATAAACTAGGTTAAATGAGGTCATGGAGGTGTTACCCTAACCCAAGGACTGCTGTCTTTTCAAGAAGGAGAAGAGACACCAAGAGTATATGCGAGCAAATGAGGACACAGAAGGCAGCTCTCTGCAAGCCAAGGAGATAAGTATCAGAAGAAGCCAGTTCTGTCATCACTTTGATCTTGGACATCCAGTCTCTAGAACTGTGAGAAAATAAATTTCTGCCTTTAAGTCGCACAGTCTATAGCATTTTGTTATGGTACCCTCGTTGACCAATACAGCGATGCTCCAGAACACAATGATAGAGAACAAAGACTATTTCCGGTCATCTATTTCAACATTTTTAATCTGTGTAACATGAATCGCATCAAAGTTCAGATAACTGACTTCATTATTAAATGTCAATAGACATGACATTATTCCTACAAAGTGCTATACTGCAACAAACTATTTGGATAGGGGAAGATATTAGTGGAGTTAATTAAAATAATTCAAATAGTTTATATATATCCATATATAACATATATATTATACATACTGTATATAAGTATCTAATATCACACTACAGTTACCTAAGATTAGTTCTAGTATTATATCAACAAATATTTGATAAGCATTTCTACTATATCTGACCATGTACTCTTTTTAAGCATTTCTTAGTGTAGATAATAATTCTATCCTCATTTACCAATGAAAAAATTTGAATTCCGAGACACTAAGTCACAAGTGGTCACAGAGTTAAATATTCTAAGGATCTAGTGCATTCTTAGGAATCACTTGGAAGTGCATCCCTTACGCATTTAGAGACAGAATACAAATTACAAAAACACATGGATTTCTTTCAAGCCTACATTTATCAGAGGAGTAAACTAAATGACAAGAAAGTTTAAGAAATATATTCAAGATTAGACATCTAGTTAGCAGGAGAACCAGAATTTGAACCCAGATTGAATAATTGCCAAAATCTCTTTCCTATCCACTGAAAAATCATAAATTTTAAAATGACACAAAAAAATCAAAACTATATATTATACTAAAAATGTGGCATCCAACACAAATGCACACATTACAAAAACAAACACAATTTGTTCACCTTATATTACAATTCTGATATTGTTAGGTAGCAAACAATCATAATAAGAATATTTACTTCTGAAGAATAACATTATATAGCATTTATGCTTGCACTTAAAAAATTAGTCAATAGAGAGTTGGTTGTGATAAGATATGGGATAGAGAAACAAAGGTTTAGATAGATATAGTGCAATCTATTGATCTTCTTATTCTATGCTTATTCTATGCAGATTACCTTCAATAAAATTGAGAAAAAATACTACAGAAAGAAAGTCTATTAAATACCTTAAATGTAGAGTCAGGATCTTTTTTTTTGATACACTGTATAATGTACAAATAAGTACAATACCATTATACTTACCAACAACAATAAAATAATGGTATTGAAAAGATTAATTGAATCTGTTGTCTTTAAAAAACTTTTTTCTATAAGTAGGGGTGTTAAATTTCTTAAATATAGATCCATATAAATAACTATCCTATTAGTATCTAATCATTTACTACAATATTACTATGAATAATGTGAAAAATAAAACTGGATTATCTCTGATGACTACAGATGCAAAATTTCTCAGCAAATTATTACCCATTTCATTAAAAATCACGTTAAAAATTTAATGCCATTTGGATCATGGTGACTGGGAACTTATCTACTAAAGTAGTTTTTAACAATTAAAACAAACCACTTCAATTACATCACCTGGTCTGGGTATGGTATTGTTAGCCATGGGTACAATAAGATTTTCCCAGTAGGTTTTAGAGGAAAATGGGAAACACTTCTTTGCGGCATGCTAAGCATCTCAGAGTTCATGAATTACTGTTGGATAGAGCAATCAAGCTACAAACACTGGCAACAGCCTTAATTTTCTAGTTAGAATTCATTGTGGGTGGGCAGGTCAATCACTGTCATTTAAATACTCACACCTGTGCAAATTTGTCGTTTGTATCAATGACAAATTTGAAAACAAAACAAAACAAGCTTTGCCCCCAGAAAAATACAACCTTTGAAATGATGAGTGACAAATTCTATAAAGGAAGTGCAGTCTTGTGGTGTTCTTCTTTTTTTAAAGAGGGATTTATGTTTACTGTAGGCAGGCACACGTGTCTTCGCATACTGATGAGTTCTCAGGTGCAGTGTCATTGAACTTGAGAAAGCAAAGCTTGCAAAATGGAGGAAAGTAGTTAAGTAAAAATGTGCAGATTGCAACCACCTGCTCTCAGCCTGGCTCAGTAAGTGCTGGAACTGTACTGCCAAGTTCTTAGAAAACGGATTGACCACTACTCACAGAATATTGATGAGTGAAGTGGTTCTTAAATTAGCCTGAGTTTCACTACAACCTCTACTTAGAGAAAAAGAGCTGAATAAAGTTTCAGTCTCGAGTGTGTGTGAGAATGTGTGTGTCTGAGTGCGTGTGTGAGAGGGTGTGTGTGAGGATGTGAGTGTGACAGTGCATGTGTGATTATGTGAATGTGTGATTGTGTGTGATTGTGTGCATGTGTGTGTATGGGGTGTGTGTGAAACAGAGTGGGTGTTATTGTGTTTGTGTGTGTGTGTGTAATTGTGCGCATGTGTCTATGAGGGGTTGTGTGTGAGATAGAGTGTGTGTTATTGAGTGTGAGTGTGTGTGTGTGTGTGTGTGTGTGTGTGAGCACAAGAGCAGGGGTCAGTGGAACCACTAAGACAATAGCTTAAACCTTAAAGCTTTTGTAAGTTCACAGCCTGATTTAAGAAATACATACTGAAAATATTTTAACTGTGTATTCCAGATGATATCAGTTACTATTGCTAGGGTATAAACTTGAGGGAAGTGGGCATTTTTCTGTTTTGTTCATCGTTGTATCTTCAGCATTAAGAAAAACACCTAGTTTGTAGTAGGTTTGGTAGAACAGCAGAGTAATGTATGTCCTGAGTTTACATAATTATTTACAAATGTTTCCCTTCTATTCATATTAATGAATATCTTGTTCGTGTTCTCTGGAGCCCATGGAGTTCAAGATGATTCCTCCTATCATGTGCCAAGTATTTTCACATGCAACGCATCACTAAGAGTTCATACAAGCTTATCACATAGGAGTTCTACTTACTTATTGTACAAGTAGACAGTGAGACTCAAAAGCTATTGAAAGGCCTATTAAAGGTCACCTACCTAATAAGTGTTGGATTTTGCTTTTCATATAATTTAGATATCACATATATTCTGTCTCCTATTTTGAGTCTACTGCATTTTACTCATTTATTTCAGTTAATTTTTACATCTACAGCTATGTTTATCCACTTCAAGTTTAGTTTATTTTTCTATTCCACACCAGTTATTTGCTCACTGACAATTTATACCCACTGTTTTCACACGGAATGAAAAGCACATGTTCCTCACTCTGGAGTCTTCGCCAAAGGACATGAAGGCTGGCAAGTGTCTGAAGCTGAAACCACAGTGGCAGGAATGAAGGCCCAAAGCAAAGGTCTCTCTGATACCTCATAGTGTCTGATGAAAGAAAAAAAAAAGTGATAACAAGGAAGTATCTCCTGAAAGGCAGTAGAGGGGTGCCCCAGGAGGGAGGAAGCACACACACACACACACACACATACATACACACACATGCAACAGTTACTTTTTTGAAATTTATATCTTGGAAAAATTTAAGCATAGACAAAAATTAATTAATGAAACTATTATATCTATCATAAACTTTCAGCAATTATTAAACTACTGCCAACTTTATTTCATCCAAATAGCATTACCTTTCCTGTTTCCCTGGATTATTTTGCAGTATTATTTTGCAGCATCCTCAGCATTATATCATTTCACTTATAAATTTTTCAGTGTATAACTAAAAAATAAGCATAATTCTTTAATATAATTAAATAACCAGGCCTTGTTTATGTACCTTATATTTAAGTTTTAATCAAGGTCTGGATCAAATCCACACATAGAAATTGATTGATGTTAAGTCTATTTTGATCTTTTAAATTTCCCTACTCATGAGTTTTCTCTTTCCTCTTGATTTATTTTTTTAAAAGACTGATGTTTTTGTCTCATAAAATTTTCCACCCACTGGATGTTGCAAACTTTCATCCAGTGATATCATCTTCACATCTTTTGTTCCCTGTAATTCCTATAAACTTTTACTGAAATCTAGAGGCTTAATCAATTTGGGTTTGATATTTTTGCAAGAAAGATTTGTAAGAGTTGTGATCTTCCATGGGAGGCACTCATGTAGGGGATCTCTCTGATATGATGTCAGAGGCATTGATGACATCTGCCCAAGTCAATTATTGCATTAGATGTTGCAAAATGGCAATTTCATTCGGTCAATCCTTCATTCACTGGTTGAGAACCAACCCTCACCAACCCTCACCCCTGTGTGCTTTCCTTGAAGAGTGGTTTCCTACAGTAAAGAGCCTGATTTCTTAAACTCGGACATTTTTATGAGTGGAATGGGGGTAATTATGCCAGAGCAAAAATTGTAAACTTGGTGAGTTCTGGGCAAGCCAGAACATAAAGTCATTGTGTATATAATTCATTGTTAATTTATAAAGACATACATGCACATTTTTCCCCACAGAGCATGTATACGCTGGGTGTAAAAATATTCAAGAATGGCTATGCATAGTCCCTTCCTTACAGACATTTCAAGAGACAGACTCGGTATCAGGATACAAGAGAACACACGGACAAGTGTTAGAAGTGCTTCATCCGTACTGCCAGAATTCCATCACAAGCTCCCCTCAAAACTAAGGCTGGAAGATTTTCTATTTGACCTGAAGGAAGTTGTAATGGGAATGAGGAAAAATGAGGCAAATTATACAACACATTTTATTGTAGTGAAAAAAATGAGCTTTGGATATATGGATACTGTAAGATATCCATATGTGTGTGGGTATGCAAGTTCATGATCATACGAATGTCCTTTCTTCAGGCAGAATTCAGACACATGGTCTCTTCCTAAAGTTTAATAGCACAATCTCATCATTAACAGGGTTAGGTCTATTATGGCTATTAAGAATATGATATTTATAATCTGGCAAGTCCATACATGAATATGAGTTAAAGGTTGAGATAATGAGTTTAATAATTAGGATAAAAGCTTAAAATGAATCACACTTATTTTTGCTAGCTTGCAATTTCGCAAATCCCTATTTTACTTTGTCCACACAGACAATTTCTTTTCTGCTTGTCTGAGCTTTGTTTTTAAATCAGAGGTGGTTTTCTTCACACACTTAAATATATACTTATCAGTTTCAAATTCCCATCTCTTTGTTGCAAAACACGTAACACGATTAAACTTCAGTCAGAGTAGTCTTTAACCACCAGGTTGTTAGAATCAAAGCCACGAGTGGACATGGGAAGATTGTGCTATCATTTCAGCAGAATTGACCAAGTGGATCATTTGTATTATTTGAAATCGGAACTATGCAGTATAACTATTACAAGAATGTTCCATCAACATGATTTTACCTCTAGAAAGTTTTATCAAGAAATGGGGATTTTAGATTTGATGTGACTCAATGTCAGAAAAGAAGCAAAGGAAAGAATAAAAGGGTGTCAATTGCTATGTAAGTGAATTCCCACTACCGCAAACCTATGGTCCACTCTCAGAATAATGATAGTGTGCCAGCTGCTATGCTCCAATCAAAACACAAATTATTATAGACTTGGGAATATTTCTCAGCTCAAAGAGATTGATATTTAACTTCATGTGGGGATAGCAATAAATCATGTGAGATCAAAAAGTCTACAAGCTATTAGCCAAAATAAGATTTGAGTATTTGCTCTCACTCTAGACAAACCCTCTCTAGAGTATACACAGTGTAATAGAAGGAGGTAACTTCGTGCATATGCAAACTGTCCTGTGTTTTACATGCAGACTTTGAAGCCCCTGCTCAACATTCCCCTTCAAGTCCAATTCATGAGCCTGACATTTATAAATTTAAGAATCCAACTGCAGATCATTTTAAGCTTCTTGTGCAGGCTGAATTGCGAACTCACAGTGAACAGAGCTAGCACTCAAAATCTCGTTCTATGTTTGTTCACAAGGAGAAAACAAAAGTAGGCTTTTGTCATTAGAGTCAGCAAGAAAATATAGCATAGACTTGAAAATGGAAACTGTTTTAACTGAATACTCATCATTTCCTGCCATTGATACACACTTAACTTGGTTAGATAATACAATTCATGAAAGTTTTCATGTATTCTTAAATAATCTGCATGTAATATGATACTTTGAATATTTCAAAAAAACTTATATTTTTGCTATGTTTGATCATAGAAGGTGATGGAAAACTAACGCCATAAAGAGGTAATCAATTCAATTATATATCATTATGCTCTCAGTTCTCCACATCCCTCTATGTGTATAACATAAATAATGTCTGAAAGGACTACAGAACACTTCCTGTATTTACAAAACAGAAAACTTATACATTGCTTGAATGTATACAAAATGAACTAAAATACTCCTAAATAGACTGAAGACATGGACTATAATAATAAATGCCAGAAAATTATTGGTATTTTAAAATCCTTGAACCCAATTTCTCTAAAGCCCAAAATCATCCTAAAGTCAAGAATGAAGCTCTTTCTAAAGCAGAGGGTCTCCAGAGTAGAGGATATTTAAAATACCCTCTAAATTATTTGCCTTCTTCACATTTTTAGTGATATATTTAATTGAAAGTATGAAGGTCTGAATAACTTTCCCAAATTATTTAACCAGATAATTCCTAATTTTAGAGGCATTACAGGAAAGATTGATTTAGCCAGAGGACTTCTATGCATCAAAAAAATAATGAATGAATAGAGACTCCCAAGGAACTGATTATAGGCCCTCTTTTCCTCCATAATCAACTAAATGGATTATCTCAAGTTTCTGAATTGAAAATATAGGAAGAAAAATGTATTATCTGTTAGATAATTGTTTATTAAGTAGACAAGATGGCCTTCCACCACAGGAACAATTTCTTTAAAGGATGTTAACTAAACTGCAAGGCTGGATATGTAATTTCAATTATTTCTCATTTTATACTACCAACATATTTTTGATAGTTTTAATATAATGATTTATGAAAGTTTTCTTATGCATTTATAATGAACAGGCCAATTTAGAAAGTGAAGAGAAATAGGCAGCCCATTCCAGGACAGAGGGATAGTACATAAAAACCCGAGTTGGACTCTGTAATGGTATAAATAGGCCATTCTCTTTGTTGGAATGAAGGCTCTGCTTATGAAAACAATGCATGTTAAAAGATATGTCATACCACAAATGGGTTATGGAGTTTACCTTTAGAATAAAGGACAGCGCCTCCCTGGTGGCGCAATGGTTAGGCATTGTGCTGTGGAGCTGTCAGCAGCAGCGACGCGAGTTTGATGCCTGGCTAGGAAGATTCCCACATGGCCCAGCAGACCTCTCCTGCCTCGCCCACTGCTCCCCTCAGCAGTGTACTTCCATAGATCTGCCTGTTCTGCTCCCCAGTCTGTCTCTGGTGAACCCTCTCACCACCCCACACCTCTGGTCTGTATCCCAGCTTGTATGCATAAATAAATCAATCTTTAAAAAAAAAAGAATAAAGGACAAATAGAGTAAGAGGTAATATGGTGAGATAACTGTTTACAGAAAATTAATCCAGTGGCTACATGCCAATTGTACTAGAATAGAAGGAACTGGAATTGGAGAGAGAGTAATATATTGACATGATGATATGATTTTTACCTTTTCTTGAGTTGATATGGTGGATTTCATTAATTGATTTACGTATGTTGAACCATAACTGCATCCCTGTAATAAAATTCACTTAATCGTGACATGTGATCCTTTTAACATACTGTTGAACTTAGTTTGCTAAGATTTTATTGAGGAGTTTTGCATCTGTGTTCAACAGGTATATCCGTTCGTAATTTTCTTTTTACTGATGTCCATGTCTGCTTTTGATGTCTGAGTAATGTTGACTCCGTAAAATTTACTTGGATGGGTTTACTCTTCTTTATTCTTTCTTCTAAAGCGGCAATTTGTTGGTGAATGGGAAGTTCAGTCAAACATTACCATTTTAAGGGGAATGATTTGATTGTCAGTTTCTACCGCAACAATTTATGATGTAATAAGAAATGTAAACTTAAGGAAGTTTTATATTGTCTCAGTGGTATGTAAATTAAATATGACTTTTTAATTGAATTTGAAACTAAATTGAGATATAAGCCCAGCAGTTTTCCAAGCTACTAAATGAGAATTTATTCCTCCTCCACATTTTTTTTTAATAATCATCTTTACCCTCAACCCAAAACTCCCTAACATAAATTCTAAATATGTCCTATTAAGTGAAAAATAGTGAAAGAGTTTGAAATGAAGCAGATCTATTAAAATTAGCAGTGAATGTACAGGAAGTTTGAAAATATTGGCAGTACACAGTAAGACTTATAATGTGATTTCCAGCAAATACAAAAGCTGGGATTACAAGAAAACTTAGTTGAGAGGTACAAGTGGAGAGAAAAAAAACAAACAAAAAATGGAGAAAAGAAGGGGATGAAGGAAAGAAGGGCATATGGTAGAGAAGAAAGTAGGGATAAATGAAGGAGGAAATAGATTTAATTTAGTTTATATGTCTTAATTTAACTATGAAGTTGCCTTAACATTTGATGTCATGAGGCATCACTAAATAGTTATTTTAAAATATTTTGTTGGGGCCTCCCTGGTGGCGCAAAGGTTGAGTGCTGTGCTGTGGAGCTGTCAGCAGCTGTGACTCGAGTTCGACGCCTGGCGGGGGAGATCCCCACATGGTGCGGCAGACCTCTCCTGCCTCGCCCGCCGCTCCCCTCAGCAGTGTATTTCTGATCTGCCTGTTCTGCTCCCCACTCTGTCTCTGGGGAACCCTCTCACTGCCCCACGCCTCTGGCCTGCACCCCAGCTTGTATGCATACATAAATAAATCTTTAAAAAAATATATTTTGTTGGTAGAATATAAGAACATATGTACTTGATATAAATCATATAAAGACTTTAAGCACAAATTTTGTGTTAATATTAATAAGTGGCTTCCCAGAAGTTATTAACATCATATTCCTTAATGTTGAACAGAAGTTCCAGATTAGAAATGAAATATCCATGGTAAAATTAAGAGGAGAATGAGGGAGGGAAAAAGAAAAAAATACTACCTACTTGTGCCAAATTACTGATTATTGTAAAATAAAGTTATAGGACAAATAGCTGATTGCAAAGTGCCAACATTTTGAGAAAGTGAAATATATACATATTACGGAACTATATTTTTTTATCATCATGCAATTAACTATTCATCATTTAGTTTTTTTTCTATCTTTGTAGATAATGTAGTTCTCTAGTAGTCTCTATGATCATTCCTATACCCCACTTCTATTACACTTCCAACTATGACATTTTGCCAATTTCCAAGATATCTGATATTGAGGACAAAATGGGGAAGTTTATAAATAACATTTGACAGAGATTTCACGTAAATAAGAGTTCCACACTCTCCAGATCTGTTCAGCCTGTTAAATCTTGGCTTTAGCCAAGATTTTTTCTTTTTTTTTTTCAAAATAACATATACTGTAAATACTGAACCCAACTAAAATTGTATGGTTGACAATTTTAAAAAATGGACTCAGTAGTCACCAAGTAAATAAAATATCGGAGTACCTTAAAGGAGACATTCCCTATCTGAAGGATAGCCGCACCTAAAAATATTTGATCTTCCTCAGTGTCAGAGGAATATCTACAATACTGTTGGTGAAAAAGTCATGAGAACAAAATAAGAACCTTGAACTTTATTACATTAATTATCACTCTGAGAATCTGTGACTTCCCAATTCATGAGTTCATAAAAATTCCCTTTGAAAAAAAGGGGCCCCAATTTATAGTCAATTGTAGCAAATGTATTTATTCCTTTACCTGAGGACGATAAAAGAAACACTACATTCTGGCTGACTCTCAGATAATCCCTTTCTTGAAGTCATAGACCATAACCAGGATAAAACACCCAAAACATTCCCTTAATGGAACAGAGGGAGGCCTTCCCTTATGTACAGCCCACAGGGCACAGGAGAACAAACCTATAAACCACATACATTCAAACCATTTGCAATTAATTTTAGCACAATTGGTAAACATTCTCTGATCTCAAGAAAAACAAGGCTTAGATTTATTTCTTCGTGGCAGAAACCATATCTTCCAATAGAAATTGTATTTTCTTAAGCAAGAAAGATTTGCTTGGATAACCACAAAGTCCTTGCACTTACTCTTGAGCACAAAATAAATATATGGCTGACTGAATATCTGACCTAGGTGAGAAAGTCGGGGCACACTTATCAGGCAATCCTATTTCCATACCATTTATTGTACTCAGGGCATTTGGACCACACTGTGTTTGACAAGTAGTCAGTTAAATAGAGAATAGTGTGTTATTTGTTCAATAATTCAAATCTAAACAAATACAAACCCTTAAAAGCATCTCAAGAATGCTGAAATTATTCCATTTTTTTGTTCTGGTTCATTGTTCAATTTCAGGTGGGTCAAGCAACCAGAACTCCCAGAGGATTCCCACTGAAAACCACGAATGGAAAGTTTCCAAATATATGAGTGAAATCTTTCCTGGATTAGATTTTATGTTCCTTATACCAGTAAAATAACACTTATCGTTTTTCTCATGAGCCTTACAAAATATTTTGTGTATTCAGAGTAACTATCTCAAAAAGGACTGATGCTACTTGATAAGGCCACGTTTGCCCCGACACTTGGAAAGTTCATGCAGCTTAACAAATTCAACCAAATGTATAGTTAAAGTCTCCTCCTCCAAAAGATGGTAGAGCAAATCAAAAGTGGACCCTTAAGCTCAAGAATCTCCACTTCAGTGAAGGGTCAGTGGACAATTACTTGACATTTCTGCATGGTTCACTCATGTGTCAACAGCCAGAAACAACTGAGTAGAAAATCATTTGTAAATACAATCCATTGTATTTTGTTACAACCATATAATATCCATTAAATGTACTCTAGATGCCATGTTATATTTTGGCACAGAATCCTAAAAACAAGTATTACAGTCTGAAACCTAGAACAAAAAGAACAGCTAATACTGGCAAGTGTCCTGACTGAGCATATAAGAAGGTAAAATAATAACACTTGTCAATAAAATATGTCAACAGGACTTTGTACCTTTTCCAGGCAAGAACACTGAGCTACAGAGGCACAACCTACAGCAAGCATTATTGATTGCCCTTGTAAGGAAATTTGTAGACATGCATGTTACAGATAAGAGCCTGAAACATCAGTTCTTCAATATTCAGTGTCATGAATATATAGGAAAATTATAGCTAGCATATTAAAATCCTCTTCATGTACAGCATACAATCATTGATTTAGGAATATTTCATAAAGCATTCTTTCAGAGGGGATTACTTTGGGGTCATAGTTGCATTAATTTCCATTTTGAGCTAAGAAAGGATAAATATGTTTCCTCTCATAGGCAGGGTAAAAATTATATCTCTCCTTATGTATAAATTATATAATATTACAAAAAATATGCTTATTTTAATATTGAAATGATTACTCTAATGGGCTGTATTGTAAAATGGCCATTCAGAACAATAATATAATCATAACTCAAGTGGAGCAAGAAAATCCTGACAAGAGGAACCAGAACTAAGTTCTAAACATATTTGATTGGATAACTAAAAGTATGGAATTTCTTAAGTAGAGCAAGACTATTTCTTTCAGTAATTGATACTGAGAGCCTTACGATGGCTCAAAAGAGAGAAATCAGTCAAAAGGGGCAAAAGAACAGATAGGGAAAAAAATCAATGCTGTCACAAAACCCAAGATTCAGAAGGGATAGGTGATTCAGCAGTTGATCCAGAAGAGAGGTCTGCAGCCTAGCATGATTCCATGGTTATTACTAAGAATCTGTTCTAAAAATAGGACTCTAAAAATAGAGATATCTAGTTCTCATAGAAACATCAAAATTAGAGAAGTTGGATAAACAGGCTGGAGTATAAGGAAAAAATGATCATAATTATGAAATGGGACAAGAACTTAGTTTCTGTCACACTAAGGTCAGAGTTGGACCAGACGGAATCACACCCATGTGGATCAAAGACACATTTTCTATATCCCTCCTCCGAAAAAGTGATCTTAATCTGAAACTAAATCTTTGGATGCCAGATGACTACTTTCCATTACTGCCTCAGAAAAATGTAGGTGTGTGAGAAGCCCTGTCAGAATTAAACAAGTGTTGTACCTCCAAAATCAGTTCTTTGCTTTGTTCCACATACATGGTCGCAGAGATACCGTCTAAATTCCCCGCTCTTTCTTGGAATGTGTGTCAATACGACTACACTCCAACTAATAGATGGAGAGAAAGTGTATTATAGCAAGTCTAATCTATTTCCAAGTTAAGTCAAACTGCTTCCCTTGGACACTGACTTCCTCCCACTCTTCTCCCAGTGGGAATGAGCATGAGGCAGTAACCAAATTTTATTTCAACTTTTCAGATTGTTGCAGTATCACAGAGGATGGCCAAACAGCAAGACGGAAGGAAACTGGGCCTTTCATGATCTCAAAGAGCTACACCACCATGATGACCTAGAGAGATAATTATTTAAGCAAGGAACAAAAATATGTCATATTTAATACACTCTTTGGAGAGCTGTTATTTACAACAGCTTAGTCCTCCTCCTATTTAATTCACTGGTTAACAAAATTCTGGGCAGTAGAAAGTTTATGGTTAAAATATTTTTAAATAAATTGCATGTAATAAAAGAAAAGTAAATGTGTTATCTTTCTTTTGATATACGGTTGAACTTTTTTTGGGGGGGGGGTAAAAAATTTGAAGATACCCATACCTTTTCAGCTCAAAATTGAAGGCAATGTTTAGGCAGACAGGCCAATAGACATACAATATCTTTACTGGTGCACACATGTTTCTGTCAGCTTCATCCATTCTCTGTACTTTTATTTGGAATTGTCGGTTACATGACAGGCATATAGTAACATGATTGTGATGAAAGGATAATGGAAACCATTCATTTCCATGGGAGTTGTCACTTCCATGGATTGTAAGTTTCCTTATTAATATGCTTTATGTATTAATGGTTTCTAGTTCCAGTCATTAGAATTCCAGTCAGTTGTGATTCTTTCAACTATTGGACATTTTGTTTCACAAATCAGGGTATTCTTGTTGACTGGCTTTTATACATACTCAGTCTCAAAAGAGAGCACTTGTTGCATAAGTCTCTCTTTGTAAAATCATTTTATGCTGTTGCCATGGTCAAAATAAGTAATGTCTAATTGTGTTTTGCCATCTATTTACATGAATTATTGATTTCTCATACTACTGATATTCCCTTGATGATTAAATATTGTAATTTTTGGTTGACCTATTGACATATATTATATTGTCAGCTTACTATGTAGATAATAATCACCACTACAGAAAGTATTAACCCACTAACAATTATTATTAAATGTAATCTCAGCTAAATATTAACAATTTGAGTCATAACTAATATACTAGTTACTTTATTGCATGCCAGCTCACAAAGCTGGGTCCTAAAAATTGAAATATTTTTAGCTCTTGCATTAAGTATTGTTATGTAATGGACACAAAAATTATTTCTTCTTATTTGATCTGTCTGATTTTTCACTTGCTTTTTCTGAGTCTTAAACTCATGAGGATCAACTAATTAATTTAAAATCTGAGTTGATCAGAATCTTAGTTTGTGTTGTAGCTCATTAATTCATTGTGAAAAAATCTTAACCTAGATGGCACATCTTTTAGTATTTTTGGGTTCTCTTTGTATTAATTAAATATATTATTAGACTCAAATTTTCTCTGCAGTAATATTGCAGTGTTTGAAAAAAAAATCATAAGGCTATCCCCCC